>VIAB01002018.1:10323-24269 GCA_009801035.1 Oophaga pumilio | reverse complement strand
ATTTGTGTCATTCTCAAAACTTTTGTCCATGACTGTATACTCAGTCTTTTTCTTCTACCAGAAAACTTGGTTGACCATATACAGGTGAGGATGATTCTGAACTGTCAATCAATTCTGCAGATTCCTCTTTTTCTTCCTCTGAGGGTGTATGTTGCAAACCTGAATATCCACTTGCAGAGAAACCCCACACCTTCTACTCCTTTTTGTATGAGCAGCTATTGGAAAAGCTATGGCTGCATGGTTGTTTTTTTTTTTGTAAACGGTCCCGCACTTCTCAGCGGTCCTATAACGAAACCAGAAAGAAATATGCTATGGATACAGGATCACCATAAAATAGTAAAGTTTTTTTTCCCTGTATCCGTAGCATGTTTCTTTCTGGTTTAGTTGTAGAACTGCTGAGATGTGCGGTAGTGATGAGCGAGTATACTCGTTGCTCGGGTTTTCCCAAGCACGCTCGGGTGATCTCAGAGTATTTGGAAGTGCTCGGAGATTTAGTTTCTGTTGCCGTAGCTGCATGATTTGCGGCTATTTGACAGGCTGAATACACGTGGGAATTCCCTAACAGGCATTCCTCACATGTATTCAAGCTGTCCAGCAGCCATAAATCATGCAGCTGCAGCAACAGAAACTGAATCTCCCGAGCACGGAAATACTCAGAGACCACCCGAGACACGAGTATACTCGCTCATTACTAATGTGCGGGACAGTTTACAAAAGAGAAAAAACAACCAGGTAGCCATAGCTTTTCCCACACCTGCTCACAAAAAGGAGTAGAAGAAGCAGTTACATGGTTTATCTTTCACATTCTTCATGCTGATCCCGATTATTAGGTGGTTCCCTTTTTTTTATTGTTTCCTCTCAGGGGTCCTATCTTCTGAAGCTGGAAGTCGCCACTGAATTCATGAGCTGACGCATCATCTCTTGGCAACTGACATCACGCCTAGCCTCATCTTTGATCCGGAAGCAGCCGGGCCCGCACATGTGCCCTCAGTCAATCCAGCACACTTTTTAAATTTGCACACATAGCGTGGTGCCAGGACATTCAGGTCTGCACTATCACCAGGAGAAATCTATACAGGTAACTTGTTTCTCTCGTACCGTAGGTATCCTCCTTCCAGGAACAGGAAACCACACTGGGGAAATGAAGAGGAACCGCCCCTTTTATTTTGGTAGGTTTCCTGTTCATGTGGGAGGATACTCTTTCTGTACAGTGCTGCCATGGGGAAAGGAAAAGTATACATTTTATTTCTTTATAAAAATGTATCTCTAAAGAAAAAAATCTCTTCTCTTGAAAGCTTCAAATACACCAGACACTTATTAGGATAATAATCTTTATTTTTATATAGCGCTAACATATTCAGAAGCGCTTTACAGTTTGCACACATTATTATCGCTGTCCCCGATGGGGCTCACAATCTAAATTCCCTATCAGTATGTCTTGGAGTGCGGGAGGAAACCGGAGTACCCGGAGGAAACCCAAGCAAACACGGGGAGAACATACAAACTCCTTGCAGATGTTGTCTTTGGTGGGATTTGAACCCAGGACTCCAGCACTGCAAGGCTGCAGTGCTAACCACTGAGCCATACTGGAAAGATTTGGCTACTTACATGCAGAATGTTTTCCTATGATAGGAACACTTCCCGTCCTGCGCTTCCCCAGACCCACAAACTGCATTAATAGACTGGTTTACCACCACATGGAAGGATTTGCTCTCCTGTCCATTGTTTTGTTTAGATCAATAGAAAGATCCAAAAGGATAGTTTAAGCATTCCCAAATATTCCCATATGGAATAATTTTTATTTCTGATCTTCCGTACATCATTTTAGATCAGAAGATCAGATATTCTGTGAGTAATGCAAACAGGGCCTTTTTTTTATTCAAGTGGAAAACCAGTTTAAGGAAACAGAATTTAATAAGGTTCTACAGGTAAAAACATAGGAAGGTGCAAAGAAAAACAATATTTAATAAAAAGTAAAATGATAGTACAATTAGTTAAAATTAATTAGAAAAGGCAAGTATGAGCGCTAAAGAAAATATATTCTGCAAGTGTAAATTAGAAAGCAGTGCTTTTATAACAAGCAAAGTCATTTCACTAATGAGATGGTAGATCCATTACATAGCATTGTTTTTAGTAGGCAAGTGTCTTATTTACTATGAAATCTAATCGGTCTTTCTACACTTGGCAGGTTTGTTTTCCATTTTTGGTGTCAATTTTGCACAGTACAGTATATTTTAATATTTGCAGCATGTTCTATCTTTTGCATACATGCTTTGGATCTTGCCCTCACCAAGCCATGAAATTCCACAGGAAAATATTCATTTCATGCAGATATTTTTGAGGCAGGTATTGTAGAATATCTGACCTATTCCACGTAGGTTGATCAGTTTAACAGAATCGCAGCAAAATACTAAGACAAGGCTCGCTCATCAAGTTTTTTCACATGATTCTTAGTAAAATTAAGGAATACATGCTCCTGAAAAGTATATAAACCCACACAACTGTATGTAGAAGTTAGCTTCAGAGCATCACAAGAGGCGGTATGGTTTATCTGTCTCAAGTCATTTCCTGCACACAAGGGTCTCTCAAAGTCCTTGCACAACTAAAGGATGTGAAGATTTATGTGCTTGTCATTCATTTTTTTGAAGCCACTTCTTCTATCTTGCTTTTCTTTCCTTTTTGCCACAGTCTGATGTTATGTTCTGTCACTTCTCCATCTGAATCGGAGGCTGAGCTTTCTTCCGAACTATCAGACTCCCCTTTGCTCGAATCGGAGCTGTTGAGTTCTACTAAGGCTACATTCTACAAAAAAAAGCAAATTATCAGATTTATATGCAGCACTCTAAAGAGAGCATTCAAGTCAGATTGTAGCAGTTTTACTAAAACCTCAAACATGACAGTGAATGAGCCTCTATGTGCAACTCCGTATTTTGGTTTACAAAGAGATGTACTATTAGAAAATGCTGACAAATAAAGAATAGTCTGTTAGTGAATGTATATCACTACTTACCATTTCTATTATGTTTTCCTCCTGCTCAATGTTTTCTATGTCAAATTTGCCATCTGAACAAGTCAGAATTTCCTTGTTGAGGTCCTCATTGGCTTGTGCCATCTGTGGCAAGAAGTTCTGTACTCTATCTAGTACTAAAATGAAAAAAAAAGTAAAATACAGTACATTACTGCTAGCTTTAGCCCTTTTACTAAAAGAGACGTACAGGTCAGCACAAGCTTCGGCCTCAGACATCTGTAATAATTTTCATATAAAAGCATGGAACGCTGTTAATCAGTGTTTTGGATCTGATTTTTAGTTAGGCGTTTCAGTTTTCACCATCAATGGCTTTCACTGATGGGGAAGAAAATTAAAATTACTCACCAATAATTTAATTTTCCTGAAACCCATAACAGAACCTGAGAGCGGGATGCGCCCCGATCACTAGACAGAAAACCAGGAGCACAAAATAAAAAGGTCACTCACACTTCCTCCTTCAATGTGGTTTCCACGGAGTCAAGCAGGAGTCACCCAAATTATAATCAATCATTCTTATTATCTATTCATTCACCCAAGCCCATTCTTCATTGTGAAAAGAGAAGATCGAGAGCCACCACCAACAATAAGCTACAAGGAGGGAAAAAAAAAAAATAAGGGTCATAAATTTCAGGGAAATCAAATAGTCGGTAAGTATCATTTTTCCCCCTCACAGCACCAGAGAGACGATGACTAAGGAATCCTCTGATAGATGTTAAGGGGTGCGCTCTCCCTTTCACCTGAATAAAGATCTCCAAGAATATCCTAGTTCAACAGACAGTGCTTCAGGAAGGAAGACTGAGTGATATCCAAAACTTTCACAATCAAGATAGAGATATTATCGATATTATTGGGGAGGAAATGAGGAAAAAAAATTCTTTAAATAAAATGGTGGTGCATGTTATAGTCCGATTTTACGGTAGCTTACTGGGGGGGGTGAGGGTAGAGGTTGAGTGGGGTCACAGGAAGCAGGGTCACTGCTAAAGGAGGCCGGTGGCAGGAGTGGGGCAATGCTGCAGGCCCTGAGCTGGGAGGAGGGGGTGTCTCGGCGGTGCAAGGCTGTGGGCCTTAGCCTTTCATAAGAGGGAGTAGGCGGTGAGCGGAGTCCCCTTACCATTTCACCGCGGTGGGCTAAGAGAAAAAAAAAAGTGGCCCACTGCAGGGAAATCAATAAAAAAGGGGACTCCGCTCACCTCCAGACATCACCCCACTCTTGCCGCCACCAGCCTCCTGAAGCAGTGACCCTGCCTCCTGGGATCCCGCTCCACCACAGCTGCCCCCGATAAGATTACTTCTACCTTCAGATAAGATGCACCCCCATCCAAAGAACTGCAATCCTCATTTGCCTCAGTTAAGATCAGTGTTCATGAAAACCACCATAAGAAATACGAGAAGTCAGAGGACTTCACACTCCTGTATATAGGAGGTAGGTGCACTGAAGGAAAGTTAACAGATTCTTACAAATAACCTTTGGCACTCAAATATGAGGCTTCATATAGAGTTGAGCAAGGTGAAAATTTTAATTCACAGCCAACATATGGAAAACAGAAATAAAACTCCAACATTTTGGCATATGAGCCTTTTTCAAGGATGTCTGCATATATAGAACGAGAATAACGTAAGAAAAATGGTATACAAAATGACCATGAAGTAAGAATAAAGTAGAATTACATCATTCAGTAACAAGACTTACAGAATTGAAACAATCACAGATCAGCTTGTAAAATGATTCTTAATGTTGTCCAAGATGCTGGTGTGAACATCCTTCACAAAGGATAGGTTACATAATAGGGCAACAAGCCAGTATGATATATAATGATAATGTCATGTTGTCTGAACCAGAAGCAGGGCTTCAGACAAAATTTGTCAAATTTAATTGTCGTCATATCCCTCATGGTACAGGGGATCACTCATATCCTAAAAAAGGAGGAGACAGGTCAGGGATACATGTATAAAAAGGTAAAAAAAAAAAAAAAAAGGTATGAAGATACATACTGTATATAAAAGAGCCTTTACACCTTTGTGAGTTCACTCGTTATATTAAAGTAAAAAAGCTGGATAGTTCTGAGACAGATATAGTGGAAAAGAAACTGAATTAAGTAAATAAAATAAATAAAATACCTGTTACTGAGTAGGTCGGCACATATGGCGTTCTGCGCTATCCTGGGTGGTGAGGTGTGGATGGCGAAAGACCGTTATCCCTTTTGTACCCACAGAGCGCTGTTGTCAATTCCGGGTATGGCATGTGATCAAGAAAGGGAGATCATGTGACAGAGGGTTTCAGTCTGCCGAACAGTGTCGGAAGTTCCGAGTGGCCGAGGAGACAGTGCGCATGCGTCAGTGTAGGCATATGAAGGTTTGGAAAGCGCGTGCAGTTGGGAAGTGTGGCAAGCATTGCTAGGATGTTGAAAACGAGAGAACAGGCTAAGTATGACAGTAGGCATACCGTAATATTTGAGAAGACCACTGATATTAGGAAAGGACAATGACAGGAAAGGCAAAATAACGAGTGAACTCACAAGATTTTTATAAAGCCTATGTTATGAGTCTTCATACTTTTTTTTAACTTCATAGATATATCCCTGACCTCTCTACTCCTTTTTGCGATATGAGTGATCCCCTGTACCAAGAACAATATGATGACAATTAAACTTGACAAATTTTGTCTAAAGCCCTACTTTTGGTATGACTTTTGGTCCAGACAACATGACATCATTATACTGGCTTGTTTCCCTATTATGTAACCTATCCTTTTGAAGGCTATTCACACCACACCATTAGACAAGCTGATCTGTGATTGATGCAATTCTACTTTATTGTTTATTATTGTTACTTCATGGTCATTTTGTATACAATTATTTCAGTCACTCATGATGGCACCATGAGAGAAGGGATCCGCCCTTCAAGGACAGGAAACCTTCAAGGAAAAAGGGCGGCTCCTGTCTCCGCATCAGTTGGTTTCCTGTCCTTGATGGGAAATCCTCAAGATAAAGTTAGGAAGATAGAAGAGGATGCCTGGGCCGGGGATGTGGTTAGGCAGATCTGGGTCTGCTGCAGCCGCCACCCGATGCCGGTAGCGCCTCGGAGGCCACAATAGTGTGCCCTCGCTGAGCGATGCGTGGGGCGGCCCTTTTTTGCAATGCCACGCCACCCAGGAGCACATCGGGTCCGGGGTGGAAGATATATAAGAAGAGGATGCCTGGGGCGGCCAGATTTTGGCAGATCTGGTCTGCTGTGGCCGCCGAGGTTCCAGTAGCGCCACGGAGGCCAGGATAGCCTGCCCTCCCTGTGTGAATAGAGGCTGGACTCTGGAAACATTGGGATGTTTCATTTGCCCTAGCACAGCATGTCTCCTCTGCAGCTGCCTTCCTGCCTGGGAACCCTGTACGGCAGCACGGGGGAATCGGTTGCCTACACAGGGCAGGATATAGTCTTGCCAGTGATGTGGCCCTGCTCTCCGGGATGACAGATAAGCCGGGTGGTAAAAGATGGCGGGGAACAGGGAGCTCACCTTTCAGCCGTAATGCTCCTCCGGCGGGCCTTCCTCCAGCGTCGGGAGCGTGAACGGAGAGCTTCCAGGGATGTGTGGTGTCAGATAGCGCGTCCTGAAAGTCTCGCTCCAGAGACGCACGAAATTCAAAGACGGGCCAAGAATATGCAGATACAGATCCCACTGCTGCCACCAATGGAAAAAAAAAAAAAAAGGCGGATGTTGCATGCTGAAGGGTGATTCCCAGGGGGCACGTAAATGGATCGCTGACAGTCAGCAGATAGCAACATGGAAGCTCACACACCGGAGCAGCCGCGGCCAGTACAGGAGCAACATGAGTTGCCCCAAAAGCAAGACAGAAAGCGTCCATCGCGCCCTCATGACAGGAGGAAGCAGGGACCTCAGCAGCCGCGCCACAGCAGCAGTGGGGGCCACTGTCAGCACACGGGCGGACCATCATAACACTAGGAAAGAGGAGTCGATAGTCTCTGTGGGAGACCTTACTGACATCATCCAACCTCCAGATCCAGTACCCGTATAAAGCGTCCGAGTGGTGAGTGATCTACGAGAAAGTACAGTACGCCAATGTCTGTTTTTTTCCTTTCTCTGCCTTGTCTGGCTGTCTCTTTGTCCTCTGCCTCTCTCTATGGTTGGTGGGATGGAGAGTAGGGGGTTCCTAGGAAGTGCAGGACTACGTTGAAGAATAGGGAATAGAGAATGCCCCCTTTGTGGACACCAGTTTGAAAAGACCTGGACAAAGAAGCTATGCGAGAACCGCATAGAACAGACGATATCAGAAGAATCACCAAGTTTTTCAACCAATCTAAGGTCCCCAATTCAGTCCGAAGTACGAAGGACAGTTAGTGCACTGGGGGGTCCCTACAGACAGTAGCAGTATGGGGAAAGAAAGACTCAGCGCATCCCTTTCTACACCAGAGGAGCATACAGGATCAGAGCTGGGAGACTTGGACCAAACTGAGCCGTCAGCAGTTTGGAGGAAAGATGCCGTTTTTCCGGTTGAAGAAACGGATAGATTAATTAAAGCTGTATGATCCACGATGGGCCTGGTGGAAGAAAAAACTAAAAGGTCAGCTCAGGATCTGATGTTTGGAGGCCTAGGGAGAAAGAAGCGTAGGACCTTCCCAATAAATGAGCAAATTCAGAGCTTCATAAAGAGAATGGGAGAGACCGGACAGAAAGTCACAAGATCTCATGGGCCTTAAGGTACTGCCACACTAAACAATCCCGCTAGCGATAACGACGCATACTAATGCGATCGCTAGCGGGATTGTTTATATATCGCTGAGTGCGGCTTAACTTAGCGATATCGTTAAGGACGCTATCGCGGTTAGCGATCTCCTTAACGACTTTAGCGGTACAAAAGTACCGCTAAATCGCTAAGAAAAGGTGCCACACTCAGCGATAATACTTACCCAGCGGGAGCGCCGACGATAAAATAGGGTCCGGAACGATTCCAGCGACGAGCGAGATCACAGCAGGATCTCAGCAGGGAGCTCGTCGCTGACAGATGCCGCACACAACAACATCGCTAACGGGATCGCTAAATAGTGACGTTTTTTAGCGATCCCGTTAGCGATGTTGTTTAGTGTGGCATACCCTTTAAGAGGAAATATCTGTTTGAGGAAGAAGCATGCTCCTCTTGGGATAAAGCGCCAAAGCTAGAAGTGGCTGTTTCCAAGGTTTCAATGAAGTTTTCCCAGGACCTGGGATCGTTGAAGAGTCTCTTGACAGGAAGACAGATAGTTTCTTTAAAACAGCATGCATGGGAATCCTCAGCAGGAGCATTAAGACCAGCCATTGCAGCCACATGTACAGCTAGATCTTTAAAGGTCTGGCTGGACAACCTTGAAGATCAGCTGGAACAACAAGTTCTGAGAGATACCATCCTAGCTGCTGTTCCCACCATTAAGGCAGCAGCATTCCTGGCAGATGCCTCAGCGGACTCAGCAAAATTAGCTGCAAGGTCAGCGGCATTGACCAATGCAGGGCGAAGGGCAGTTTGACTGAAGTGTTGGCCAGGAGACATGCAGGCCAAGATTAAACTCTGCTCCCTCCCCTGCAAAGGAAGCTTCCTGTTCGGGCCGGCCCTTGATGAGATCCTAGAGAAAGCAGGGGATAGGAAGAAGGGATTTCCTAAAGCTCCTTTTCCATCTTTTCGGCGGTCCTTTCGGAGGGGACGCAGATCCAGCAGACAGTCATACAGAGACCAGGACAAGCCAGAAAAGCAGTCTAGAAGGGGGAAGAGGTTTCTACTTTGGAAAACCCGCCCGAGATACCAAGAAAACCCCCCAATGACTTTCTTTCCCAGGTGGGAGGGAGGCTCTCTGGCTTCCTCCCGGCCTAGGAAAGGATTTCTTCCAGTGCCTGTATTCTTCAGATTGTAGGATCAGGCTTAAAATTAAAATTACACGCCACCTCAGAGATAAAATGGGCCCAGTTCCACACACGGGAACTTTAGTGGAGCATTCTGGAGAACGAACAGGCTTTGCAAGGTCACTTGGAGAGAAAGTTATTACTCCCACAGACAGTTATCCGGTCCATCAGGTGGTGATTACAGATCAACTTGGTTCCCAGGGGAGTGCCCTGGACGATTATGCCATCCAGAGTAGTAACAACAGACGCCAGTCCCTGATGCCCTCTGGCTGCAAGGCGAATGGTCAAGGGAAGAAAAGTTGCTCTCAAACAATTGGGAGCTCCTGGCAGTAGACAAGGAATTGAAGGGATTGTTACCTCATCTGCAGGGTCATCATGTGAGGGTGATGTCCGACAATCGGACTACAGTAGCATATATAAACCATCAAGGGGGCACTCGTTCCCGTGCTCTAATGGCGGTGGCAGAACAAATATTTCTTCTGGCAGAAAGACATCTCCTCTCATTATCGGACAGAAAACATAAGAGCAGACTTCCTAAGCCGCAATCAGCTAAAGCAGGGGAATGGAGTCGGTGTTCGATCAGATTGTGGCCATGTGGGGTCACCCCCAGATAGACCTCTTTGCCTCAGGAGACAGAAAAGACCATAGGTTCTGTTCCTTGAACCCAGCAGACAAGCCTCACAGGGTAGATGCTTTCCAGATAAAATGGACACTAGGGCTGTTCTACGCTTTTCCACCGATATGCCTCATTCCATTGGTGTTAAGGAAGATCAAGGAAGACAGAGCCACAGTGATCTTGGTAGCTCCGTTTTGGCCAAAGAGGCCTTGGTTCTACTGGCTGAGGACAATGTCGGTATCAGACCCATGGGTTCTTCCTGAAGACCAGGATCTCCTATTCCAGGGGCCTTTTCTCCACCCTCAGATGTCCGGGCTGCATTTAACAGCCTGGAATTTGAAAGGTCACTATTAGAAAAAAGGGGGTTTTCGGCTCAGTTAATTTCCACCCTGCTTAGTAGCAGAAAACCGGTGACCACCAGAATCTACGGGAGGACTTGGAAAAATTCCCTATCCTTCGTGGGGGCAGTACGGGAAGGGGAAGTATCTATACTTGAGTTCCTGCAAAAGGGGTTAGACCTTGGCCTGGCATTTAGCACCCTTGAAAGTACAGATTTCAGCATTAGGGGCCTTATATAACTGTGACTTGGCAAATAATAGATTGGTGGTCAGGTTCATTAGAGCCTGTAGTAGGTCTAGCCCCCCTCCTTGGGATCTAAATTTGGTTTTGACGGCATTAACAAAGTCTATTTGAACAGTTAGCTTCAGCCTCATAAAAGGTGATCTCGTTAAAAGCAGCCCTACTGGTAGCTCACTTCAGCCTGTAGGATAAGTGATTTGCAGGCTTTGTCAGCGGACCCTCCTTATACGCAAGTCATGGAGGATAGGATAGTCCTGAGGCTAGATCCAGCTTACCTCCCTAAGGTGGTTACAAGATTTCATATGGCTCAGGAAAATGGAATTAAAGACTTACAGGTAATTCGATTTCTAATAACCTAACACGACAGCACACAGGAGGATGTTATCTTATCCTAACAGGAAACACGAAAGAGGTCAAATAGCCCCTCCTACCTTCATTCCCCAGTGTTATTATAAAGGACCACAATAGAATGAATGCTTAATCATATTTTTTACTACTAGATCCAAATTAAGTAGAGGGGTGGAAATTACCCATGCTGTCATGGTAGGTTATTAGAAACCGAATTACCGGTAAGTCTAATTCCATTTTCTCTAATAACCCCCCACGACAGCACACAGGAGAAATACCAAAGACTAATGCATTAGGAAGGGACAACTGCTTGGAGAATTTTTTTTCCCAAATGATAGATCTCTGACAGATGTTAGGTCAAGTCTATAATGCTTGATAAAAGGTATGGACAGAAGACCAGGTAGCGGCTCTGCATATCTGCTCGATGGAGGTGCTGGCTCTTTCCGCCCAGGAAACTGCCACTGCTCTGGTGGAATGAGCAGTGAACTTCTCTGGAGGCGTGAGAGTCTGAATCTGATAAGCTTCAATAATTGCTCTCTTGATCCAGTTCGCCATTGTAGTCTTGGATACCTTCTTTCCTCTATTCTGGCCATAGGGTTGAATAAACAGGTTCTTATCTTTTCTCCACTCTCTAGTTATGTGGAGATAATGTAATACTGCCCTCCTTACGTCAAGAGAGTGGAAATCTTTTTTGTTCTTTTGGATTCTGGCAAAAAGAAGGTATTACCGTATTTTTCGGACCATAAGACGCACCCCAAATTTTGGGGTGAAAATAGCAGAAAAAAAGATTTTTACAATATGGGGATCCGTCTTATTGTCCGAATTTTAAGGAACCTGAGGGCCGGCGGTGGTACAGCAGGTGTTGTGGCAGTGGTGTGGTGATACTGATACGGGGTCCCTTCCTCAGGTGAGGTGATGCCGCGGCCTGGTGTCCAAGGCAAGCAGGAAAGCCGGGTTACCGGGGTGGAGAGAGGGGTTGCGGCAGTGGTGTGGCGGTGGCAGAGGTGCAGCGTTACAGAGGCGCAGTGATCGGCGTACACCTGAGCAGGGTCCCTTCCTCAGGTGAGGTGATGCCGTGGCTCGGTGTCCACGGAGAGTGGAGAGAAGAGCAGAGCCGGGTTTGTCGGTGGTGGCGGCAATCTTCCTGAGGCGGCGCGTGTGCAGATAGAGTACTCTGCTTCCTGGGGCTTCAGGAAAATGGCCACGGGAGGCAGCGCGTGCGCAGATGGAGATCGTGGCGGCCATTTTCCTGAAGCCGAGCTCTCAATCTGTGATCTCTGCTTCAGGATAATGGCCGCCGCGATCTCTATTTGCGCACGTGCGGCCTCCCGCGGCCATTTTCCTGAAGCCCCAGGAAGCAGACCCTGCTCAGGTGCACGCCGCCCACCGCGCCTCTGCAACCCCATACCTCTGCCACCGCCACACCACTGCCGCAACCCCCCGGTAAGCCTGCGTTCGGGCTATAAGACGCATCCCCCATTTTCCTCACAATTTTTTTTGGGGAAAAAGTGCGTCTTATAGTCCAAAAAATACGGTATGTCCTGATTTCTGTGGAAATCTGAAACAACCTTTGGTAGAAACGAGGGTTCCAGACGGAACACTACCCAGTCTTCCAATATTCTCAGGCAGGGCTCTTCCGTTGAGAGAGCCTGTAATTCCCCACTCGTCTGGCCGTTGTAATTGCTACCAGAAATGCTGTCTTCCAGGACAACCTGTCCAACAGGACAACCGGTCCAGCATTACCATAGGCAGGAGCTCAAATGGTGAGGTCCCAAGCAGGGACCTGAGTGACTGCTCTCGGACGGAGTCGTGTGGCCGCTGTCATGAACCGCTTTATCCACCGGTGTTCCGCAAGGGCCTGGTCAAAGTATGAGCTCAACGCTGCCACTTGTACCTTAAAAGGTACTGGGTCTAAGTCCCTTTTCTAATCCATCCTGTAGAAAATCTAGGATCCGGGTGATATTGGTCTGTCGGGGATCCGGCCTTTCCGGTGCACACCATGGCACAAATTTTTCCAGGTCTTCTGGTATATTGCGTTAGTCACCAGCTTCCTAGCTTTTATGAAGCGTGTTGATGACTCTCTGATAGACTTTGGACTTCAGGATCGAGAACTCAGAAGCCAAGCTGCCCAATTCAAATTCTCTATATCCGGGTGAAAGACTGGTCCCTGGTGTAGGAGATCCCTGATAGGTGGAAGGGTTAGAGGGCCGTCTATACGTAGGCTGGATATGGTGCCGTACCAGCTTCTTCTTGGCCAGAGGGGTGCCACCAGAATGACCTTGGTCTGCTCGTGTCTTATTTTCTGAAGAGTCTTTGGTAAGAGGGAGGAGGAAAGGCGTAGGCCAACCTGAATTGCCACTGGTGGGACAAGGCGTCTATACCTAGGCATCTGTTGGCTGGGTTTAGTGAATAAAAGTAAGTCACCTTAGTATTTTGGCGGTCTGCAAATAAGTTGACCTCTGGGTAACCCCATCTTTTGGCCAACATCTGGAACACCTCTGAATTCAAACTCCTTTCCCCTGGATGGACATCTCTTCTGCTCAGGAAGTCAGCTTGCTTGTTGTCTGCTCCCTTTATGTGAAGGGCTGACACAAAGATGTTTTTCGGCCCAAGAGAATATTCTTGTCGAGATGGCCTTTATTTCCTCGTACTCTGAACTTCCCTGATGCCGGAGGTGTGCAACTGTGGTTATATTGTCTGAGTAGACTCTCACTTGGGCACCTTGGAATATTGAAGCAGCTGCCTTGAGGGTCTCTTCCACCACCTTCAGTTCCCTGAAGTTTGAAGACTGTCTGCCGACTTCGATTGACCAGAGAACTTGGAAGGATGTCTGGGAGACCACGGCCCCCCAACCTTTTTTTGCTGGCATCCACCTCTATGGTGACTAGAGGGATCTGGACCCAAAGTTCAGCTTCCTTGGATTGTTCCACCAGGACGAGGCTCGTATCGGAGCCGGTATTGATATTTTCTTGTCCAGAGAACTAGGGGAACCGTCCCATTCTGCTAGTATATAACTGTGCAGGTCTCTGGTGTGTGCCTGGACCCAGGCTACTGATTGAATACAAGACATCATGGAGCCTAGGACTGACATAGCAAACCTTAGGGACACCAGTCTTCTGCTTCTTAGGATGTTTACCCTTGCTCTCAGCTCGAACTGTTTCTCTCTAGGCAAAAAGGATGTCTGTGCCCATGAGTCCAGGAGGACTCCCAGGAAGGTTTTCTTTGTGGACGAAGCGACATCTGATTTTTTTTAGATCTATCAACCATCCCAGCGACGTCAGAATCTGAGAAGTCATCTGTATGTGCCCCTGTAACACCTGCAATGACGGTGCCACTAGCAGAAAGTCGTCGAGGTATGGGGCGATACAAATCTGCTGATTTCTGATATGGGCCATGGCTTCCGACATAATTTGTCAAAATTCGGGGTGCTGATGATAGCACGTTGAATTGGTAATGTGTAACGGGTCTGGGAGGCGGAACCTCTGAGCTACTAT
>VIAB01002017.1:21518-60779 GCA_009801035.1 Oophaga pumilio | reverse complement strand
GTCGGCTTATACACGGGTCGGCTTATAGACGAGTATATACGGTATTTATATTTTGTCTACAATACAAAGTACTTGTGTGATCTTTATATGGAGCTCTTTTAGAGATCATTTCATCTTCAACTTGCTTAACTGTTTACAATATCAGTAATTTTTTACCAGGGGTGCCCAAACTTTTACATGCCACTGTATGCTATTTAACTGGAGTCCTGAGTTCTCTACCCACACATATTGAGTGACAGCTTTTCTTGTATAAACTTGCACATGGAGCTGGCTGTCGATCAGTCTGAGCAAGTATAGAAGGAAGAACACTAGGGTGATTGATTAACCCTTTTGATATACTTTACATATATTTTGATGCTTTCTTATAATACTTTTAGTGACATTTTTATTACTAGATAATGGATATACCGTAAATGCCTTGGATCCTTAGTCCTAAGACGTTAGCAGTGCCACACAGAGCACAACTATGCTGATTGCTAAGTGATGTTTCTCTTGCCTAATCTGTGCTAAATCTTGGCTGTACGCTTAGGCCTCTTTCACACATCCGGTGTGCGCCTGACGGCGCCCCCGGCATTTAGCCGCAGCGCCGCATCAGAAAACCTGATGCTCCGCTTGCGCCGCATGCGTTTTTTTGCCGGATGGTTTCTGATGCCCGGAGACATCAGGGGAATCCGGCAAAAAAAAAAAAACGTTACATGCTGCGTTTTGTCCGGCCGCCGGAATGTACATTTCCGCCGCATCCGGACAAAATCGCATACGACGCATTGACATGCGGCGCCATCCGGCGCTAATGCAAGTCAATGCAAAAAAACCGCAAGCGGCGCATCAGGTTTTCTTATGCGGCGCTGCGGCTAAATGCCGGGGGCGCCGTCAGGCGCACACCGGATGTGTGAAAGAGGCCTTAGGGTCGCTGTCACGTGGCCTATTCTAACCACTGATATAATGTTATACATTGTGCAATTTCAACAAAAATCAGATTGTTATCTCATCATGACAGTAAATCGAGCTCAACCGACGCTGTGACTAGTTTATTTTCCTTCCTGTATTGATTTTCAAAAAGGGACCAAGATAATATGTGATCATAGGGCGCAGATAACGTTTGTCGTGAATGAGACAGAGGCGAAGACCACAGTTTTTGGTTAAATGGAGCGATAAAAACATTTAGGGTTACTTCCTTTTTCTTAGTGATGTTTTCATCAGTGTTAATTCTGTGTTTGTATGTGGATAAATAGGAAGGCATACATTAAAGGACTAACAGAACATGTGGTGACATGAGAAGAGCTGACTACAAAGTATGCAGCCATAATGGTATGTAATGTTAATATTGTACATTTGGACCAGAAGGAAAAATGTGAATCATTATTGTTACAGACAAATGGAGAGTGATGAAAGACTTTAACAGTATTTGCACATACTACTGCACTTTTTTTTTCATGGCTTTGCAAAATTTTGGCAAACCAGCCTTGTGGAGTAGATCTAGTAGCTGTAGTCAGAATGTACTATGTGCAATGCATACCAACCAGGTTACAGCCATCTCATTTTGCTAGTATCTGCTCTGTTATCATTGGCACATCTAGCGCATTTTCCTTTAATGCATTTTAATCTGTGATGACACCCAATGTCTGTGCACATTTTTTCAAAACTCATTCGAATTATTATTACTTAAAGCAAATCTGTCACCCCATTTTTCGAGTATAAGATGCGGCCACCGCCATCAGGGGCTTATCTACAGCATTCTGTAATGCTGTAGATAAGCCCCCGATGTCACCTGAAAGAGAAGAAAAGCGAGTTATATTATACTCACCCATGGGCGGTCCGGCGTCCGGTCCAGTCCAATGGGCGTCGCGGTCTGGTCCGGCTCCTCCCATCTTGCAGCGAAGCCGTCCTCTTCTTTGCTTCCCATCGCGGCTCCTGTGCAGGCACACTGCTCTGCCCTATTGACGGTCAGCCGCACACTCCTGTCCGAGTGCTTGCTGAAGTGCCAGGTCTTGATATGCGAGACTGGTGCAAGTCTGACCCCGGCCTAATACTGATTTTGTAGCATTAAGGCAATAAGCAATAATTGAAGAGCTGTTCTTGTATTGGTGTGTGGGGTCTAAATTAAATAGCATCACATTGGATATCAAGAAGGAAACTATTTCTTAGAAATTAAACAGAATTTTTTTATGTTGTTCCAAAACGGTAGAGGGCAGGATACTATGACCTGCTTGTGTCACTTCTTCCAGCACTCCCGTTGTGGGAGGCTTTTTGCACCATTTTTCACTTTGAATAACAGGGACTTTGATCCCAGAAATTCCTTGTTTTTATTGTGAGAACTGAAGAATAAATGTGGCGCCCCTGAGGGTTCAGTCGCCACAGAGGTATTGCACCCCACCTAGAGGTGTGATACTTCACTCTCAGGTAAGGAGGGACCACCTCCCAGGACTCTAACACCTGCACCCAACACAGACTATAGCAGCCGGGCACCCTGGACGTACCCTGAGGAAGGATGGTCTCATCCCAGGCTGGGTAGTAAAGAGTGAATCGGTGGGTGGAGTTAGTAAGAAGGATGGGAAGTGAAGCTTACAGAGCAGGAAGCAGCAGAGAGGCTGCAGAGGGAGACATGAGGAGAATGTGAAAGGAAGCAGACCAGAGATAGTCTGGGAGGGGACGTGGAGCTGAGAGCAGCTGTCCCCAGAAAGAGAAAGTGAGTTACAGAAAGGAACAGAAGGGAAGCTTCTGGAAGGAAAGAAGGGCTCCTAGTGGCACTGATAGTGAGTGACCCATCCGTGTGGCCCGATCCGATTGTGGAGGGACCAGGTCGCAGAAGGGACTCGGCCCCTAGCCTAGTGCAGAACTTCAAGACTCAGCTAGCAAGCCGACTGCTGTGGCAACTTTAGGGGGCACAGACAACAACTACATTCATCCTCTCCGGAGAGGCAGCTATATAGAATCAAGGAAACGCAGAGAGAGAACATTATCCAACAGGATTCGCAGCAGCCGATCTGGGACACTGTTTGTGAAGGTGCTGAAAAGGTAGAAGGAGTGGGAATCAGCACAGTGAGACGGCCATTGAAAGGAACTCATATAGAAAGGAGCCCTGGAAAGGTGTATCCCAATCTACCTGGGAGTTTGCTGAGCCCCTCACCTGGAGGACACTGTACCAAGCGGGCACCTGTGTGCACCAGAACTGTGAGTAAAGCCTTGGAAACTGCAACTGTCTGTCTCTTCAAGTTCTTCATGCGACACACACTCCACTCTGCTACATCTCCCAGCACCATTACTAATTCTACAACATCATCCTGCCCTGAGACCATAAGCTTTACCTGTGGAAAGCTATTCCAACTCTGCTGCATCACACCATCAGTCTCAGAGGATCTGCACTGCAGCGCTGGTCACCTCTGACCAGAAGCCACAGTTGGCGTCACAAACACTATTACAAACTCCTGTAAATATTCCCCTTTTATTGGATGCCCAGGGCCTCGGACAGGGTCACTGCTGCCATGACACATCCCTTTAAGACACCGGCCCGATACCGAGTATCCTACTGCCCTGGTGGGCGATCCATAAAGAGCTGGTTGTTCTATCGGATTTCAGATGACCATTCTTCTATAGCTTGGTTGAGCGTGCATGTGTTTTAGAAGGGAAAGAAAAGTAAGCCATTGGTCTGAGAACCAAAGAATTGAGCATGTTGAAACGAAACAGCTCTATCCTTCTTTCCTCCGAAATCCCCCAGTGGAAGAGAATTGGAAGGCCACCACAGTCATTAGATTGTTGGATAGGTTTAGAGAGCCTTATCCTAATGTTTCAGGCAATTTTTAGGTCTCAGATCCATGTTGCTTGCAGTCTGTTTGTTCGTACATACATGTCTGATGCGCTCATTGGATTCTGAGGCTTTAGGCTAAAGGCACTGTCACACTTAGCGATCGCACCAGCGATCACGACAACGACACGACCTGGCGAGATCGCTGGTGCGATCGCTGTGTGATCGCTAGTTAGATTCCAAACACAACTCATCAGCAATCTTTATAACGACCTCTGCGGTCGTTGGGAAAACCTAGTCCCACCTGCGACGCTGGTGTAGTCGTTCATAAAGGGTGTCACACTCAGCGATTCAGGCTCACCAGCGGGACACCAACGATCAAAAAACGGCTCAGAATGTTCATAAGCGATCAACGACATCTCAGCAGGGGCCACATCGCTGCTACATGTCATACACAGCTAAGTCGCTAACGAGATCGCTACTGCGTCATAAAATCGCTGACGCATTAGCGATCTCGTTAGCGGTCTCGTTTAGTGTGACAGTACCTTAAGTTGCAGCAAATTGTCGAGAACCATATTGTAAAATCTATTGATTTTTACAGAGAGATGCCTATAGAATTTCCATGCTAGAAATATTGTTCTTCTTGTATCTCTTTCATTGTTATTTACCTTCTTTTCTGGGGGGACAAAATGGATTAATTTTTCCATAGTGGTCTAGTGCAGTGAATTGGTCAAGTCATACATATTTTTCAGACTTTTTGTTGTGTTCTGAATGTATCGGGCTGATTTCAGTCAACTATCTCTTCCTGCCCGCACCGATTCTAGTGATCAGAGAAGGAGTGAGATCAGGGATGGCTTAGAGGATAGAGGTGAGGCTTCATGCCCACTCTACTCATCTGCTATAGAAATGATGTGAGAGTTTTGCCGTTACTGGGCCACCTTGGGATCTATCCTCCCCAGGAGGCGCAAGTCAATTCCAACATTTCCCTTTTTCAGCATCCCTAACTATAGACATCTATCAGGAAAAACATTAGCAGTAATGAAGTAATGGGTTAGTATGATATTAGTCACACTTTAGTACCCTACTGTATTCATGTTACCAGCACTTCTGCACTCCATTAGCTGAGAAGTAAGGCAAAGTTCACACTAGACATTTTTTATGCTAATTTTCAGCTGTGTTTTACAGTATCAGCAAAGCCTGTGAGATTTCAGAAATCTCAGAAATCTCATGCACGCACATTGTTTTTTTGGTCATCAGTATTTTCTGCTTTTCATGGTTTTTTGGCCATAGAGCATGTCACTTCTTTCAGCGTTTTTTTCAGCATTTTTCACCGACTGATTTGAATGGATGGTGAAAAAACACTACAATGCACCAAAAAATGAAGGTATCAGGTTTTGCTGCGTTTTTTGGGCCAAAACCTCATTCTATAGAATAGGACGCTTTTTTCAACACTAAACTTTATCAGCAAGCACAAGAGACAAATCTAGCATGCCAAAACTGCTGCAAAAAATCCACAAAAAACACTTGGAAAAATGCAAGGAAAACACATTTTTTCTGCCTAGAGATCAGGTTTTGCACCAGAAAAGAAACTGAGAAAACGCCTGGTGTGAACTTACCCTAAGACGGCAGACAGACTTCACATTTGGGTTCCCTGAGCAAAAACATTTTCATTTTTGCATTCGATAGAGAAATACTCTGTTGTCCTTATCTGACATTTGGCCTCTTAATCTGGAGCTGTGCCTGTTTAATGCTGGTGTGTTTTTTCATTGATATGTGTATAGTGGTAAGTACACTAATCGAGATAATGGACAGATAGAAAAAGATGACTTGTGCAAACAGCATTCTTTTAAAATAAAGTGGGAAAAAATAGATAATTTATGTAAATTAGCGCAACACTACGTGGAAGATGCTGGGTGTAACCAGTTCACCTTCAGCCTGAGTGGCAGATGAGAACGACATCTAGTTTCATTCTGGTTATTGGTAATATCAGGAGACGTGAATCACTCTGCAGTCTAGAAGTAACAATGATTGTCTGCTTTACATAGGTATGTTTGGTACAGCTGCAGGGCCTGTCTGTGGTCAATTGCCTAATTATTTTTGATGTACAGGTTAAAAATGTTTCCAATTGATGAATTCATAATATTTCCCATTGCCTTGCAAAAAAAACATAGAGGGCGGGATTGTTCAGGACAAAGCCATCTATTATTATCAAGGATTAAAAGATGAAGTAGGGCTTATGCCACATTAGAATGACAGCTATGAAATCTATGCAAAATATGTTTATAGTTTATTGCATGTGATCATTGCTTCTATAAATCAATAGCTCCAAGAGTAGACAGGTCTCCAATGTCTATGTTGGTCTATATGCATTGCAGATTACAATTGAGCCATTTATATTGACTGGTCAGATGCATACACTTTAGGAAGATGTATTTTAGAGGTGTTTTCTTCCAAATTAGCAAACTATCACCTATCCAGCAATCAGTAAGTTAGGTAATAACTTTCTATATTGGGACCTCTTAAAGGGAATCTGTCACCCTAAATTGGCGGGATATTTAAATGATGGCAGTCAGGTCAGATGGGCGGTGTTTTGGGTACTTGCCTTAACATGTTGTTCGCCGCTGTCTCCATTATTTCTGGGAATTGTAGTCGTTGCCCTCCATATAACGCACTTGCGCATTGCAATCTGTGGGCAAAGCATACTGCGCGTGCGCAATTCAAGATTGCAATGTGCAGGCGCGTTATATGGAGGGCAACGACTACAATTCCCAGAAATAATGGAGACAGCAGCGAACAACATGTTAAGGCAAGTACCCAAAACACCGCCCATCTGACCTGACTGCCATCATTTAAATATTCCGCTAATTTAGGGTGACAGATTCCCTTTAAAAAAGTTTGTTACTCCCAAAATGTGAAAAAACTACTTTAACAGTTATATATGGGACATAGCCCCTATAAAATAATCATGCCAGCAAAAAACATGACAGTGTATTAGTGGCTGAGAAGCTGAGAAATCGACTTTTAATACCTATGCAAATGAGGGATCTTCCACCATCTGCATGGGAAAGGGCTAAGTGCACCTTTACGCCAGCCCAATATGTATTTTTAGCTGAACCCCTGACCCTGATTGACTGCACTGACATGCCCTGACCTAGCGCTGCCTTATCTCTATCTGCATCCCTGCACATCGGCAGAAAGATGTCAGGAGCCACACATAAGAGATGTTCTAAACCATCTCCTCCTCTCCTCTCTAAAACCGATCATTCGATACACGTCCAGGTAAATCAGTAAAGTGAATGGAAGCCACAAACAGAAGCCGGGGATCACCGTGCTCCTGCAGTCCGGATGTAAGACATTAAACATGGAAGGGCGCAGCATGAGAAGCACCAGGTGGTTAAATTGGGATGTTACAATGAAAGTTGGGGGAATTAGCCTCTCACCTGGAGGGATTGTGCACCCCTGCACATCTTCGGTAGGGGACGTCTCCATGTACTCCTGCTCTGTAGCTCCGGGATCGCTCCTGTGCTTCCTGGTCTGGTCACGTGGGCCCAAGATCCAGTCACGTGATACCACTTCACAGGATGTTTCGTGACTTCAGGTCTTGTTGCCTGGTTATGAACTCTAGCTCCAAGCTGCTCCAGCCACAGTCCCTCAAGGGGAATGACAAAATTTTTTGAAAAAAATATATATGTGGTCAATTTAAGGAGCGCTATGGTTGTAGAGCACACTTCAATGGATTAGTGGTAAACAAACCTTTTATTAGACCACTACACGTTTCGGCAGCGGACCGCTACCTTCCTCAGGTGGATTTACAGACAGTGTAGGAAGTGACACATTAAATAGGGGTAGTGACCAATAAGATGGAAGCATTCAATGATGTTGGATAACCCTTTGTATACAAGCAGCCAGCTATCAGGAATGCAGCAATTAAAACAAAAAACTAAAATTAAAAAATTCAAAAAATAATCAAAAAATGTTCAAAAAATGATCCACAATTAAAATGATATAAAATACAATATATAAATATAACATATGTAAAATATAGCATATCATGATAAAATTAAATATAATATTTGACCTAAAGATAATATATTACAAAGTGATTCAACCACCTAATCACCTACAAAACGTTTTTTACAAAATATTTATCATACACAATCTAAAAATACTAATAACAGATTATACTGTAGCATATAAAATTTGTATTTAAAAACTATAAGAACATAAAGGAGATATGGAATGGTCCCTTTTATTAATATCATTATCAGGGATTCCCAGCCCATCTCCCACGCTAGTGCTGGCCCAGCCTCAACCTGCTTAGCATCTGCAATCTGACGTGGAAACACACATTCAATCCTTTCCTCCTATCCTTTTCTAATCATACTCATAGAGTGCATTTATTTTATCCTTACTGCTATTACTTAGCCACATTATCAATGGTTAAATTCAGTCCAGATGCACACACAGGGATACAGATTAAGATCCAGCAATGCCTGTTCTGGGAGCTCATGGGGATTGTGGTGCCCCTGCGGTCTCAGTCGCCACAGGGTACTGCACTTCATCCAGAGGTGTGGTACTCTGCTCTCAGGTAAGGAAGGGGCACTGCCAGGACTCACACTTAAGGGTATGCCACACTAAGCGAGATCGCTAACGAGATCGCACCTGCGTCACCATTTATGACGCAGTAGCGATCTCGTTAGCGACTTAGCTGTGTGATTCCAAACACATCTCATCAGTGATCTGTGATTCCAAACACATCTCATCAGCGATCTGTATAACAACCTCTGCGGTCGTTGGGAAAACCTGCGATGCTGGTGAAGTCGTTCATAAAGGGTGTCACACTCAGCGATTCAGGCTCTCCAGCGGGACACCAACGACCAAAAAACGGCTCAGAACGTTCATGAGCGATCAACGACATCTCAGCAGGGGCCACATCGCTGCTACGTCACACACAGCTAAAGTCGCTAACGAGATCGCTACTGCGTCATAAATGATGACACAGGTGCGATCTCGTTAGCGATCTCACTAGCGATCTCGCTTAGTGTGGCATACCCTTTACAACCAACACCAGACCTCTCAAGGACAGGGAGGGACTAGGTAGAGGGTCAGGGTGGAGGAAGTTAGAGGGGGAGGAGTCAGAGAGTGGTAAGCTCTGGTCTGTGAGACCAGAGAGAGAGAATCTACAGGGGGGATGAAGCTGAGAGGAGCTTGTCCCAAGACAACAGACAGAGAGAGAGAAGTGAAGAGAGAGAAGAGAGAGGTTCCAGAGAAGGAGAGGAAGAAGAGGTCTTAGGGGCACGGATAGCAAGAAATCCATTCGTGGGGCCCGTATCTACTGGCGTGGTTGGTGGAGGGACAAGGTCGCAGTTAGTGGCCGGCCCCAAAACTAGTGGAGAAACTAAGGACTCAGCTAGGAAACCGGAGGCTTCAGTATCTGCAAGTGCAACAGCCACATCCAATACATTCGCTGAAAGGGCAGACATATAGGATCCAGGGGTCTGACCAACATCGCCCAACAAGATCCATGTCTGCTGGCTTGGGACACTGTGTGTGAAGATGCAGGGCAGGAGAGGTGGTAGCCAGCGTAGTGAGACGACCAGGAAAGGAACATCTAAGGGAGCCCTGACAATGTGCACCCCAAGCTACCTGAGAGCTGTCTGGACCACTGACCCTGAGGACACAGCACACCCCAGCTGGGGATTGTAACATCTGAACTGTGAGTAAAACCTGTGTAGACTGCACACTGCTGTGTCCTCCAATTTATTTACTGCGTCACTTTCCCTGCACTACAACAGCCGTCATCATCATCATTTTACACTACAGCTGCCCTGGGACCTAGCTCTACCTGTGGAGAGTTGTAACAACTCTGCTGCATCACCATCAGCCCCAGCGGACTCCGAAGCAGCATCAGCTAACACCTTTATTGCCGAATACCACAAGTGGCATCACGAATCATCTCTTACAAACTTTATTCCCCCTTAATCATCATATTTCATTGGACACCCAGGGTCTTAGACCGGCTCACTGCTGCCGTGACACATCCCCTTGAGAACCGGCCCGGTACCGAGTACCCCTGGCCCTGGCGGGCGCTCCAGAATCATAAAAATGCATATTAAGGTGGTATACAGTAAGATTGGACTGAGCTCTTGGCCACACCAAGGGTTCATTGAAGCTTCCTTATTTGCTTATGGACTAAAAGTTGATTGCTCAGCCACTAATACAATAAGATGTATAGTGCTGATGACTTGTGTAGTTGTAGCCTGTGCACTACATGACTTTGCTCTGTGAGGCTCGAGACTTTGAGCACTGTGTGGATGACGTAGGAGACGTCATTCATTTCCATCAAAAAGCAAGAGGCTGGGGCGATGCTGAGTGTGGTCAGGTTTCATCTATCGGACTGAACAGGACTGCGTGGGGCATGAATAAAAATTTCTTCCGCAGTTTGCAAGGGCACTTATTAAGGTTTAAAGGGGTGTAATGCTTTAAAAAATGATGGTCATGGTTTATAATGTATAAAACTTGTTACATGTTCCCCTTAAAGCAAAATGGTCCAAAGTTCTGGCACACATTATACCAAAAAAGTAGAATAAATGCCATGTGCAAACCTTTATGCTGTTTTTTTACACTTTTTACACTTTAGTAAAGAAGATGCAATTAGAATCGGTCATAAAATTCACCATATTTATTAATTACATGCACCATTTTTTTGGCACAATATATTATTATTAAGTAAGCCAACCAAGAAATGTCATCAAGAAAATGTATCCCAATCCTTTTCTGTGTAGTGTGTCACAAGACGAAAGTCTCCATGTAACCCCAGCCTAAAGGTTAAATCTTTATCCATATATTAAGATGTTGAATTTGTAGTCAAGGGGCATATTCATTAAGTAAACATTAGAGCTGATGATTTTCGGGACCCTGGTCTAGCGGCCACGTCAGTAGTTGCAAGACCAGAACCTGCTTCTACCTGCCTGAACACCTTTTTTTTTAGTAGGCCTGGGGACACTGGCATGTAGAAGAAAGTTCACAGGGTTCTGGTTCAGCAGATTCAGCACTCCTCTTTGGTCAGACCTCATCTGGAATACTGTGTCCAGTTTTGGGCACCACATTTTAAAAAAGACATCAACAAACTGGAGCAAGTTCAGAGAAGAGTAACCAGAATGGTGACCGGTCTGCAAACCATGTCCTATGAGGAACGGTTACAGGATTTGGGAATGTTTAGTTTACAAAAAAGAAGACTGAGAGGAGACTTAATAGCTATCTACAAATATCTCAAGGGCTGTCACATTGTAGAAGGATCATCTTTATTCTCATTTGCACAAGGAAAGACTAGAAGTAATGGGATGAAACTGAATGGGAGGAGACACAGATTAGATATTAGAAAAAACTTTGACAGCGAGGGTGATCAATGAGTGGAACAGGCTGCCACGAGAGATGGTGAGTCCTCCTTCAATGGAAGCCTTCAAACAGAGGCAGGACAGACATCAGTCTGGGATGATTTTGTGAATTCTGCTTTGAGCAGGGGGTTCGACAAGATGACCCAGGAGGTCCCTTCCAACTCTACCATTCTATGATTCTATGAATCTATGAGGTACAAACTACTGACATCGTCAATGGGCCAGTGTCCTATAAATCTTCCTGTTTAACTGTAAGAAACATTTTGGAATAGTACTAGGCCACTTAGTAGATGGAAACAAGAAAAAAAGGACATTTTGGATATCAAAATTCAATCATTAAACTGTAACTGTGCCTAAATAATCCATTGATGAATTTAATAAAGTTTTTCCTTTTTTCATTCTCTGAAAGAGCTGTTATTATCTGACCCAAAGGACTGAGACTGTTAATGCAGCTCAGCCTCCAGCCGATTATGCTTTTGCTGAAAGGAATAGCCACACCCTCATCTCTGATTAGCAGCTTACTGTTAATATACAATGTACAAAGAAAGCTGCTAATCAGGGAAAATCACATTTTCTCCTAACATGTGTAGGCGGTGAGTGCTGGAAGAGAATGTGATTATGGCGTGGGACTCATGGTTCATACGCCATTAATTGGTACCTGACCTTATATAAAGACTCCATGTGAGGGCACCTAAGCGACCACTTGAGAATGCAAAATGCGAAACGAGCATCGTGGAGCATATGGAAGACCATATATTAATTACACTATTGGTAAGCACTAGATCTCTCTTTTATGTATCCATTCATACAAAGTACTCTGTCTCTCCAAGTATACAGGCATCTTTTATATGTGGACAGACTACATTTTCAATTGTGTTCGTTTGTAGGCAGTAATGTACATAGAAAGCTGCTAAACAGGTGTGTGCGAGGTCAGCTTCCTAAGCCATGATTCATGCTACATCTAAAAACTCTGATTAGATCACAAATTCTGAACCCAGTAAACTAATTAAAATCAAATGATCTCTGAATTGACAAAATATCTCTGAGGTTTTGGTTGGAAATGACATCTCTCACTTGCTACGTCTCACATTACATGGTTGAAAATGACTAGTAATTTTACATTATCTTTGTAACAAAAATATTGTCGGCCAGTGAGCTTAATGAGCAAACAAAACTAAGTTATTTTATTCCTCATATCAGATACTATACTGATAAGAAAACCTGCAGTTTTAAGACTCTGTACTTTCTTCTTCTGAGATAAGAATCTTTCAATTACATCACTTTAAAGTGAGCTTATACATTAAAAGGTCATAAAGATAGGTAAAGAAGAATTACTTTACAGGACGTATTTAAGGTTTACTATGTTAGGACGGGAACACCCAAGAAAATTGCCAGGCAATGTTTCTATGATATGCTGACATTCTCTTAATTATTTCCTAGTTTAAAGCGATACTGCATTGTATACAAGACATACAATATCCAGTGGGGAAAATAAGTATTTGATACTCTGCCAATTTTGCAAGTTTTCCACCTACAAAGAATGGAGAGGTCTGTAATTTTTATCATAGGTTCACTTCAGCTCTGAGAGACAGAATCTAAAAATAAAAAACAGAAAATCACATTTTATGATATTTACATAATTAATTTGCATTTTATTTCATGGAATAAGTATTTGATCACCTGACAACCAGCAAGAATTTTGGCTCACACAGAACTGTTAGTTTTTCTTTAAGAATACATCCTACTCTGCACTCATTACCTGTATTAATTGTACTTGTTTGAACTCATCACTTGTATAAAAGACATCTGCCCAGACACTGAATCAATCACACTCCAACTTCTCCATCACTGTTAAGACCAAAGAGATGTGTAAGGACATCAAGGACAAAATTGTAGACCTGCACAAGGCTGGGATGGGCTACAGGACAATAGGCAAGCAGCTGTGAGAAGAGAACTATTGGTACAATTATTGGAAAATGTAAGAAACACAAGATGACTGTCAATATTCCTCAGTATGTGGCTCCATGCAAGGTCTCACTTCGTGGGGTGAGGATGTTTTTGAGAAAGGCCAGGAAACAGCTCAGAACTACACAAGAGGACCTGGTCAAGGATCTGAAGAAAGCTGAGATCACAGTCTCAAAGCCATCATGGATTAAAATCCCGCAAGGCATGCAAGGTCCCCCTGCTCACCCCAGAAAATGTCCAGGTCCATTTGAAGATAGTCAATGACCATTTGTATAATCCAGAAAAGGCATGGGAGAAGGTCATGTGGTCAGATGAGACCAAAATATAACTTTTTGGTATCAACTCCACTTGCCATGTTTGGGAGAAGTACAATCCCAAGAAAACCATCCCATCTGTGAAGCATGGTGGGGGAAACATCATTCTTTTGGTGTGCTTTTCTGCAAAGGGGACAGGAAGACTGCACCATATTGAAGAGAGAATTTATGGGGTCATGTATTGCAAGATTTTGGGCAACAACCTCCTTCCCTCTTTAAGAGTATTAAAGATGGGTCGTGACTGGGCTTTGCAGCATGACAATGACCCAAAACACACAGCCAGGGCAACTAAACAGTGGCTCTGTAAGAAGCATTTCAGGTTCCTGAAATGGCCCAGCCAGTCTCCAGACCTGAACCCAATAGAAAATATTTGGATGGAGCTGAAACTCAATGTTGCCCAGCAACAGCCCTGAAACCTGAAAGATCTGGAGTAGATCTGTATCGAGGAGTGGTCAAAAATCCCTGCTGCAGTGTGTGCAAACTTGGTCAAGAACTACAGGAAACATCTGACCTCTTTAATTGCAAACAGGTTTCTGTACCAAATATTAAGTTCTGCTTTTCTATTGTATCAAATACTTATTTCATGCAATAAAATGAAAATTAATTATGTAAAAATCATACAATGTGATGTTCTGGATTTTTTTTAAGATTCTGTCTCTCACAGTTGAAGTGTACCTACAATATAAATTGCAGGCCTCTCCATTGTTTGTAGGTGGAAAAACTTGCAAAACCAGCAGTGTATATAACACTTTTTCCCCACTGTACTTCAAGACTTAAAAGTGTAGTGAAAAAAGGGCTAATATATTTTCCAAAAATAAACGGCATCCAGGTAAATTCAGAAATTAAAGGGTAATGTCTGATTGGTGAGGATTCCGAGTGTTGGAATTCCACCGATCTTAGGGTATGTTTCCATGGTCCGGAATGGCTTTGGATGCAGCGGATACCCACTCTGTCTAAAGCGCTGCCGGCTTTTGTATGAGCGGTGATTCCACATGTGTTCATTGAACACATGCGGAATCACCGCATCCTATACATAGAACGGTGCTATTTATCTTGCATAGACTGAGCGTCTCCGCAAGATAAATACACATGCTGTGGTCTATAAAGACTTGCCGCAAATGCGTATATGTAGGGATGCCACCTGCGTGTTTGAACACAGCTTCAGCTATACGCAAGATCCAATCCACAGCGTTTCATGACCGTGGAAACATACCCCAAGGGTACGTTTCCACGTTAAGGAAACCTGGTGTTTTGGACGGAGAGGAAAGTCCACTCCGCCCAAATCCCCGCCCCTTCTGAACGCGCAGTGAATCCGGATGTGTTCATTAAACACATCCGGAATCACCACAGCCCTACATAGGACTGTGTTATTTACCTTGCGGTGACGGAGCGTCGCCGCAAGGTAAAAGGACATGCTGCAATCTGAAAAGACGCGCCACATGTCCGTTTACACAGGTCTGACGCCTGCGTGTTTTAACGCATAGTGGTGACGGGATTTCATGAAATCCCCTCCACTATGCTGTAACATCTGGACGCTGCGTGTTTGACACATCGTCAAACACGCAGCGTTTACTGACAAACCCTAATACTGATAACCTCTTTTAAAGAGTAATATCAAAGTAGAAGACAGTTGGACTCAGCAAATAAAGTTTATTATTGTGGAATGAAAAGTTATAACATTTTTCAACGCACTATCTGTATAAAAGGGAATCTGTCCGTAAGATCAACTCTCCTAAGCCATCTACATAGACATGTAGGTCATATGAAGTTGAATAAAAGGATATCTTGATATCTGCTCTCTAATGTATAATTACAGAGAAATCCACATGTGTCTTATACAGTATATACTGTATATGAACTGTTAAGATCTTTGGCCAAGATATTGATCTTCCTGAAAATCTGCCTCTAGAGCTTATTTTAAATGAAAAGGGGAGTTACCAGTGTGATGTGCAATGGTACCAGTGGGATGTGTAATTGTTGACACTGTTCTCTTGATCTCACTGCAGAGTTGTGTGTGATTGTAACATACAGTACAGCAGAACTGAGCTTTGTCTCATTACAAACACATCTGCATCTGTAGCTCTCCTTTCGTAGTGCTGTCAGCTCTGCCATAGAACTCTGGCCAATTACAACTAACACATCTTCAGCTTCCATCTCACAAGCAGCCAATGTGGGGGAAAAAGTAGCACAGCTCAGTTCTACTGAAGGGAGATCTTAGTGCTTTACCATGGCAAGACATTTTGAACAAGGCATTTGAGGAAGTCCCTTTTCTGCCCCATCATGATTCTCTGATACAGATCAAAACAAGGTTTATAAAGATATTGTTGGATTAGTTTGGGGTGGAAGAATTTGAGTGACAAGAACAGATCATTTATTTCGACCCCATTGAAAATCTTTGGTATGAAGTAAAGCAGATATTGTGAGCCAGGCCTTCTTATCCAACATTAGTGTCTGACCTCACAAATGCTCATCTGGATGAAAGGGCAAATATTCCGACAAGCAAACTCCAAATCTTGTAGAAAGCCTTCCCAGAAGAGAGGAAGCTGTCATAGCTGAAAAGTAAATCCAAACTCCATATTAGTGCCTATGGATTTAGAATAGGATGTCATAAAAGCTCCTGTATAGTAGGTGTAATGTGTATTTGTCCCAATACTTATTTCCATATAGTAAATGCATTATTAAGCCATATTCCTCTGGATAACTTATACTGAATGTTACATTTGTAAATAAGTGACTATATAATTGAAGTCTCATTATAGTGAATGGGTGTTTCCACCTTACATAGTCCAAACTATACCTATACCTACAGCTTTAAGAGGTTTATTTTTAATACACAAGCCTTTTCACTGTTATCAAGTGCTCAACTGCACATAAACTCCTTTTGACCTGAATGCTTTTAGATATGGTTAGCTGCTAGAAAACTAATTGAACAAGCCCTTTTCCTATGCAAGCTGTGATACATAGATTTATCTCAAACGCTTTCTGTTGTCACAAAGCAAATATAAACTGTGTATCAGTGGGAGACCTTTTTCGAAGTGTCTGCCAAAATATTGTGCCAACCGTGGGGCAGCAACAATAATAGAAGTCTGAGTCATCATCATAAGTCAATACATGTAGTTCAGCATGATGAATTGGCACATTGGCATCTCTCCCTATTGGTTAAGGGCCATCGAGTCATTGTATTTTCTTTGGCTCACTTTATATTTCTGTAGGTGATGTCTTATATGAAACGTGTAGGAACATTTTTTAATAATCATTACTTTATTTAATGTGTTATATAGTATATAATACTCTCATCCAAAATCAATCCCAAAACCTTAATCCAAAGCATATTTTTTAATATGTCGTATAAAGAACAAAACAAAGAAATTATTGGACATCTGGATAATTGACCCTATGTATGGGAACTAGACCAGGTTAGACATTTTTAAAATGGGTATAACAAGTTAGCATCTTTCCAACTATTTGTCTGGTTTACTCATCAGTAGAACCCATGAATTTCTGGTTAAAAACGAATATTATGTGAATTTTCAAAAATCATTTGGGGAGCTTTATTATTAGTGTGTAAGTGGATAAAAATTGCTTAAATAACTTCATATGTGTTAGGGTTGTAGTTCTCGCTGCTGCACAAGGGGAATCTCGAACCAGTCCCGCTGCGGTCCCCATCCATCTCCGGCCGCAGTGGAGCCTGCTCAGCAGAGACGTCGGTCCCAGCGTCTCTCTCGGTCTAATACTGTGCAGAGGCTTGTTGCTGCCTCTCCTGGTTCCTCTATTATAACCAGTGCTGGAGCAGGCAGCTCTGGGACTAAGTCCTCGCTTTCTCCATCTGAGCATGCCCAGGGCAAGATCTCTCATTGGAGATCAGGGGTCACATGCTCGGTTACAGCAGCGACTCCCATTGGTCCTCCAGGAAGGTCCTGAAGCTGTTTGTGTTCTGGAAGCAGTTTCCCATTGGTCATTTTCTGGAAGGTCCTGTAGCTGCTACTATAAAAGGTGCGTATGACCTCACGGTCATGCGCTAGTATCAATCCTGTTATGTGCTTTGCGCCAGTGTGGTCATGTACGCATGCGGTTAGGGCTCGGCTGAAATAAGCCCCTAGAATACCGGCACCTCCGGTGAGGAGTTTTGTATGCACGTGTTCAGGGCTTGGCTGAAATAAACCCCTAGAATACCGGCACCTCCGGTGAGGAGTTTTGTATGCACATATTCAGGGCTTGGCTGAAATAGCCTCTAGTATACTGGCTACTCCGATGAGGAGTTGATTGTTTGAGTTTCTGTCTGCATGACCACAGACTGCTATCCGCTCTGCAGTTATCTGTGTACTCTTGTGGGGTTAACAGGACACAGTCTCTATCTCTGCGTCTCTACCACAGCGACTCTGTGGAGTAACAGAGTTCACTTATACCACCATATAGTGCCACATCATCTATGTCAGTGACTCTGTGGTGTAACACAGTTCGCTTATACCGCCATATAGTGCCACAGCATCTATGTCAGCGACTGTGGTGTAACAGAGTTCGCTTATACCGCCATATAGTGCCATCTTACTAGCAGCAGGCTCTGCCTGCACATTGGACCCTGTGTTGCGAACGCACCTGGTATTTATTTTTATTTCATGCGTTCCGCAACCCTTAACAATATGTTGCATGAAAATGTTGCTACAGTTAGTATTCAAAACATTTCTTTACGCTGAACATTAACACCATTATCTTTCGGTACACATCTCTGGTAAAATTTAGTATGCCCTTAAAGGGGTTTGACCATGAACAAAGTTAATTTTAAAGAATATTTTAATCAATACATCTTGGAATAATAATAATTTCTACAATAGGATGCTGTCATGGTTTGGACAGGGTTCATGTCCTGTCCTCGCAGAGTTAATTGTATTTGGCCTCCTTTTGGATCTGGGAGGGGTATTTATACCCACTCTGAACAAAGGTTCTCTGTGTGTCTGACCCCCTGGTGTGAGTGTGCATGCTACTTGTGTCTGACTGCTTTCCGTGCTTACTCGCTCGGCTTTTCTACTCAGTGCCTCTTGCTTGTTTGGTTCTGTCGGTTCTGGCCTTCTGGCTTGTTTCATCTGACTATCTTTCTGTCTCACCCTCGGTACCTCAGTTACCTCCCGTTTTTTACCTCGGCACATTTGACTTCTCTCCGGCGCCATCCGGCTCCCCTGCACCCGGCACCTGTCTCCGCCTTCGGCCACTCCCCCTCAGTCACGTGGTTCAGGTCCTGCTCACTACCCGCTGAGTACTCCGCCGCTCTTCTCGTGGCCCCTTACTGCGGCTAGTCATCCGCCTCGCAGCAGGTACAACCGGGGTTCGTGACAGATGTGCTTAACATAAATGTTCCTGTGCTGAGATAATCTTATAAATTTGCCACTGCTGTGTACTGTGTAATAGCCATGTCTGACCGTACAGGGACATAGTTCTAGTCGAGGTGAACTAGGTCCATGTTCCAGGGCAGGGGAGGAAGCAACGGAGTGTACAGACAGGACACCACGGGTCACAGCTGATTCTTTTTGTGAGGTAAAGCATTTCCCTGCCTGTTTTTAAAGAAAGAATCATTGTGTGTCCTCAAAGAAAGAATCCTGTGCTGTAATGTCTGTAAACTTTTTTTACATCCTCCCCTGCCCAGGAGATGTGGTATGATCAGACCATGTCCCTGTAAGGTCAGACACGGCCATTACACTGTACACGGCAGGTACAGTACATTTATAAGATTATCTCAGCACAGGAACACTTTATTTAAACACATCCAATTGTGGAAATTATTATTATTACAAGATCTATTGATTAGAATGTAGTTTGTTCGTGGATAAGCCCTTTTAAATACATCATTTCTCCAGACACTTTTCAAAATTATTATGATAGGTTTAATATAGTGCCTTAAAAATTGTTATCAAATTGTCATATTATTTACTTTTTTTCTATCATTTATGACAATGTGTGATGCACTTTGCACAATATAGCATTCATGGTGTATCCATTCTGTATTGTATCCATACTGTCTTCAGGAATTTCATTTTCTGTCGATGACAATACATTTTTACATAAATAAGCTGAAAGAATGTACTAAACATATGCTGTTTTAGATTGTGTAGACGGTTCAGGGGATATAGCTCTGGGATCGCCGTCTCGGGTAGACGGAGTGGCATAGAAACAGTTCAATCACAGACAGCAGTCCTGGTATAAACTGGCCGCAACCAGTTTTATTGAAAGTCCACAGCAAACAAACATAAACCAAATCATAAACCAAAATCCTAAGCCTGTCAGGCTACTAGCTAAACACAGTTAGTTTACCTCACTACCGTGGTCTAGGCTCTAGCAGCGTGGCCCAAAACAACACATGTTATGTAGTTACCAGCGCTTGGCTTCCAGGAGACTTCTAGCAGCGTCTGAAGCCGGATTCAGACTGAGAGCTCTGTCTGTGTAACTCTACCACCTATTTCTGGCTGCTTAATTAGGCAGCTGTGGGTACTCAGGGTTGAGCTGCAAGTCTGTACTGGATGGGGAGTGGAGTGAACGTACTATATATTCCTTATGCGAACCCAGCTAAGAAACCTGGGCGAGATATACACCCCGTCCAGTACGCACCCCTTCACTGTCTCATAATTGTTATAGGATAACTAATTGGTAATCTGGTAAAAATATTACTTCATGCTCAGTGGTAAGGAGTTTTTTTTCCCTCCTGTCTACACGGACTTTGAAAATGTCCAGTAGATCCAAGTCCACAAGTAAATATCTGTACACTCACAGTGGTTTTAAAAATGTTAAGGTACCTTTACTGTTTTGAGATGCCACTCTTCTCAGGTATCCTCAGTTTATAAATGTGAACCTCACAAGCGTTGGCCAGGGAGTAAAGTCAGATGTTTCAAAGCAAAACTATGGCGGCACAGTTTGCCAAAGAGTGAGTGTCTGTCAGTGGAAGAACTAAGCTCTAGTGATGAGCCAGTATACTCGTTGCTCGGGTTTTCGTGAGCACGCTCGTGTGTTCTCCAAGTATTTGGGTGTGCTCGGAGATTCAGTATGTGTCGACGCAGCTGCATGATTTGCAGTTACTAGACATCCTGAATACATGTGGGGATTGCCTGTTTGTTAGGGAATCCCCACATGTATTCAGACTGTCTAGCAGTCGCAAATCATTCAGCTGCGGCGACATAAGCTAAATCTCCGAGCACTTGCAAATACTCGGAGACCACCCGAGCATGTTCGGGAAAACTCGAGCAACTAGCATACTCACTCATCACTACTAAGCTCCAATGTAGATCCCTCTGCCTGTTTCACCAATCGGTGTAATTTTATGATGCGCTATTGGGTCACACGTCCTAGACACCCTGGATTAGGTTGGTCACCTTGTGACCCAAGCATTGCCTGTTGATAGTCTGACCTAGTAGGGCCTGACCTTCCTATAAGACCACTCAAACTAGTTATTTGAGCAGGGGAATCAGCACTCCTAGTCACATATGGAATGGCTTACTCAGACCTGATGTGGGTGACCTATAATTCTTACCTGGCATGGAAGTGAGTGACAAGACCTCACAGAAGTGTATTCTGAATAATAGAAAATTATCAATTAGGAAGGGGTTGCCCATCTTTAGGCTGCAAGTCTGCAGTCACTACACATGACTGAAGACTAGCAAATCATGCACATTGCACACTGTGAGGATTCTCCATTGCTGTAGCCAGAAGCGGGGGGGCACATGACAGCAGGTATGCCATTTACATACTTCCGGTCATATACTGACTAGTTTGTGTCTGGCCTTGCTCAATATACTTGGACTAAGTGAGGCCGCATCAATCTAGGCAGAACTTAATTATATACAAGAAAGAATGGCGTAACAGTCACCCAATCCGTATTACATAGCGAGGTGATGAGAGCAATCATACACCATATAGGTATTTGTCTAATATGGCAAAGAGCAAGTGCTTGGGATAGCACTTGCACTTTGGATATGGCCCCCCGAAGAAGCTAACGCGAAACGTGTGTTTGGGCTGCTTCTTGTGGTGACTCTCTGTAGAACTATGGGTAAGAGCTTTCTCCTATTTGTGAGGTAGCCATTATGTGGTGTATTTTACTATCTTAGAGCACTTTAAGGATCCCACACTAGTGGGTAAGACATGATTACCTTTTTTGCTCTGCACTAATGCACTTATGTTATCTCAAGCACTTTGCCATATTAGACGAATACATATATGGTGTATGATTGCTCTCCCCATCTCACTATGTAATACGGATTGGGTGACCCACGTATATGTTTATCCATCCCCCTTTATGTAAATTATCTTGTCTGGATACAAATTTTATTATGTTCCTGTATTTGTCTATTTAATAAAGACTTTACATGTTTTTGCACAATAATTGGACTGTTACTCCATGTTTTCTTGTGTATAATGATATTCAGGAGTGTCCATACGGGTATTCCCCAAGTCCTATGAAAAGAGGCAGAGGACGTTAAATGATTTTTGACTATAATGTACTCTGTTCTGATTTTCTTGTTTTCAATCTAGGCAGAACATAACGTATGCAACTGAAAGACTTGCGGTCACATGCCTGCCGCTCCCGGGCCCCAGAACTGGAGAATCCTCACAGTGCATAGTGTGCACAATGTGAGGATTCACCAGTCTTCAGTGACTGTGGACAAGTAGCCCAAGGTCGTATAACCCTTTTAATATATGAACTTGCCTTTAGCATATGTGAGTTCTTTCTTATTTTCTAACGTTTGTAATATAAAACACTTTAAATCTGTGTTATATTCAATAATATAATGAATACATTGCATAAGAGAAAGCTTCTTAAATTAAACATGTCAAATCTAAATATGAAAAGATAAAATTCTGCAGCAGTTACAATTCTTGTTTTACCTCTTAAGAATAAGGAGAGTGTATTTATTTTTCTTTTTTTTTTTCACATAAATCCTTTACATTGCAAGTATTAGATTGCATTCATTATGTTCCGTTAAATTATTGATAATGTTTCTTTTCTATTCTGCTATTCATTTAGATTCATTTTGGATATCATCTTTTTGCATCCTCCTGGTATATTTCACTATAATATTTATTTTATTTACATTACCATACAATATAGCAGTCAGATTGTGTGCTGCACTAATAACCTTCAACAGACTATGGGATGTATTTTAAGTTCTTAAAAAAGACATGACTGCTTTTAGGCGACGCTCCTTGAATCTGGCATGAATCATAGCAGCTGTTGCTAGGTGTAGATCCTTTTCCTCTAGAATCAGATTACATTTTCAGATCTGCAAACTCACTTTAAACTGGACTACTGTATTGTAAGCCAATACTGCGATTGATTGATCTTCATTAAACTTCCTTTCTCTGTTGACAGCCCCATTAAATAAATTACACAGTTAATAAGGCAGGAAATTACATCTATCAGAGTGTAAACTCATATGCATATGGAGATGTTCCATTTGTTTCCTTATATTGTGTTAAACATCTTTTTACGATAGTTACCAGATTTTGTCACTTTGGTTCCTATAAGTTTCAGTATTTAAGATTTTTTTTTATTGGCCTAGGTTGCTAACATGCTAACTGACGTCAACCATATTTACCGGTTTGGCCAATAATCTAATGTGTATGGTGACCCCGGATTCTCATAAGGATCCAGCATGTCCAATTTCCGACTGCTGATCCTTTCGTTCTCCAAGCAGATCTTTCATAGAGAACACTTGAAAGCAGAAGAGATAGCTACAAGCCAAAGGATCAGTCAAACCATTGTTCAACCGATATCTATCTAAAGTGTATGGGGGGCTTAAGGTATACCAAACAAATTACCCTTATTGTATGCTGACATTAAGAACAGCTTATTCTAGGCTTGAACCAAGTACTCATAAACATGCACATATGTTTAGATGCATAGTATAGTGTCCATGCACTGCGATGACCCATGCCTCCATATGCTTATGATACTGTGTATGCCATATTTCAGAGATATTCTCCACCTAAACAATGCTACCATAGGAGGGTACAGAGGTCATAAACGGTGACACAAAGTAACGATGGGCCTGAAATAATGACCCACAGGTAATATGTATGAGACTGCACAGGGTCTGCACACACTGCTTTGCCATATCCTTGAGCCTTCCTTTCCATTACCTTTGCATGGACATTTTATAATTTAATTCTTATGTAGTATTCAAGCATTTTTCTTAACTTATTGGATCTGTCCCTCAAAGGAAATGTTTCACCTATACTAAGGACAGAATACAGATGTCTGATTGCTGAAAAGACAACACTGCTAGGACCCCAACTACTAAAATGGTGCTGTGGTTATGAATGAACCCTTTCACCCCATTCAATGACCAACGAAAAAATGACAGTACCTTATAAGTAAAAATAAATCTGATTTTTTTTAGTAAAGTCACTAAAATCTAATTGTGCAAAAACAATTATAATAAATGAATTTTTAGAATACATTTAAAAACTTAGACATATTTAGTATCCTCATAACTCTGTGTGCTACGTGAACAGCTCGGACCAGTCTGGCCGCATGAACATCAGATGCCTACATCCTCTCCTCAGGACCGTACCCCCTCCAATGTATCCCTCTTAGAAAAATAAGCACATGGTTGCCATTTACCAGGAGACTGTACAAATAAAAAGAACACATTATTTGTGAAGATTAGTAAACGTTGTGCATAAAATAGCACAATTGCTGTTTTTCCGAATTTAACCCATATTAAAAAATGTTAGAAATGAGACAATTGCTTGTGTGTGTGTATGGCTAAATAGCTCCTACAAAGCTCATCGCAAGATGAAAAAACCAAAACCTCAAACAGCTATGTTGATGTAAAAACAAAAAAGTTATGATGATGAATGTGGGATGGCAAAAACAACTAAAACACTCTTCCATTCATGTCTATGGGTCCTTGGAAAACATCAGACAGCAGTTAGATGACATCTGAGTACTTTACGATTATCACGGACACACTGTATGTAGAAGATGGAGAAACTTTTTTTTCTCCACATCCAAGAAAATCAAATCACACTATTGTTACACTCTGATCAAGCTCTGATTAGAGTCTGATCAGAGTGTGATTAGCGTTATTGGTCAAATTTTCTCGAATGAGAGAAAATTGGTTGCATGACCCTAGCCTTAGGTAATACCAAGGAAGCTAAGGGAGGATGAAAAAAATTAAAGCTGACGGAGGCCACCATGACTCCCCAACGGCCAACATATAGATGGAACAAGCAATGACGATAATGGCCTTATTTTTTCAAATCAACATTTATTCCCTTCCTGTAAATGGGTGCGACTGTATGTCCATATTTCAGGTAATCTCCCACAATCCAGCAAACCGTAATGTCAGAGAGATGGCAGTGGCCAGCTCTTATACACAGATGAGCTCCCGCTGTGTGTCCGGGACTGGACCTAGCTTCAATCCCAGCACTTTAACCCTTCAGATACTGCGGAGATTGATCCATTTGTCATCTCATTGGCACCCCGGTCGCACGATCGCAGGGAGCTCATGGGTTGCAATGGCGATGGAAAGCCTAAAAATGGCCTTCATGTCTGTCACATCTTTCAGAGCCTATCAGATCATACCGGAGGTGGTCATGTATGCTAACTATCAGTCAAACACTGACATATCAGATAATGCACTATACAACATAATCTAGGTTATGTATGCGATTACTGGATCCCACTGTGAGACTAGAAAATAAATTATTATTTTTTTTTAATGTTCAAAAATGTGAAAACTAAAGAATCGAAAATCGCAATATTAATAATAAAAAAGTGGTTTATTTGTAACCCTTCCATCCTACAAAAAAGACTTGCAATCACTTTGCTTTTTGCAATCATCCATAATATTAAACTATTTCATTTTTCATCATGCATGATGATTGCCATTAGAAAAAATATATGAAAAACTTTGAAATAATTGTTGCTTATGTTAATATTTTCTGAAAAAAAAAAAAAAAAAGTTATCAAGTGATCAAAAAATCGTATGTATTCCAAAACGGTGCCAATAAAAATAAGTTTGTTACACAAAACCCCAAGACACTGTAGATAGAAAAACATTTTAAAGTTACGTGTTCAACAATATGTGAAAATACATTTTTTAAGTGATTTTTCTTGTGCAAAAATAGTAAAGCATAAAAAAGTTATAAATAAGGTATCACCATATTTATATCAATAAGAATAATAAAGTTTTCATGTCAATTACTGTATATTGTACAGTGAACTCTGGTAAAAATTTCATTTACAAACAGTTCATAGATTAAATATTTTTCGTTTGCGTTACCAAAAGATTGAAAACTAGATGCTAATAAAAGGTGATTAGATAGTTACATGCACAACGAAATGCCACTACGGGTAATCAGAACTAGATCTTATCAAGCAAAAAAATACAGTGTTTTACATTTCTGCTGAGATAAAATTATGACACTTACGGTTTTCAGAATTCCGGAAACCCAAAGTCAAATGATTTTATTTTTCCAGAGAGGGTGCATGTTGTATTATACAAAGATATTAAGACAGAAATAAGACTATAGATATTTGGTATCTCCATAATCATGTTGACCCACAGAATTAAGTTAAGCAATAACTTTATTATGTTATTATTTATTTCATAAATCAATAGTACACATACAAGTAAGAAACTTTGTAATATATCTCACCTGGACTGATCTTGCATTTAAAAGATTTTCAATACAGGAGAATCAGTGAAGATAGATTTTTACACTCTTGTAAGTCACTACTTAATGTGACGTTAGTCACAACCCACGGACTTGCCGTGAGGCAGGATAGTCAAGAGGTTAGGGGTCAGTACCAAGAGGGCACGTAATATACAAAGGGAAAAGACAAAAGAATAGTTATGTAACAGTCCAAGGTCAGAGTATCATAAAGGTAGCGGATCAAGACAAAGGGATTAGGTAAATGGATGGTTAATAGGTAAATCCAAGGTCGGCAACGAAGATCAGAATACAATTGAGATAGGAGATGACAGTTACTACTGATAAGATTTCTTCTCCTCCCCACTAACCACCTCCCTCTACATAGAATCTTATTAGCAGCAACTGCCATCTCCTTTCTCAGTAATGGGAAAGTCTGTCTTCACTGAATACAGATTTTACACCGGAATCGAGAATTTTGAGAATGAATGATCAATCCAAAAGGAGAAAGAAGCAGATTTCTCTAAAATGATATATTACAAAGTTGCTTATTTTCATGCGGACTATTGATTTAGGAAATAAAAAAAATACAACAATGGTTATTTGTTAACACTCTGCTTGTGCAGCATGGCAAATAGAGTTGCATTTTGAACTCAAAGAAAAAAAATAGCCGAATTGTGAGCAATAGCAATCTTAACGTTATAAAAGTTACAATAGAGGCCACAATAATATCTGCAACATTCTTTCAACATATTTGCATATTTGCCGGTGAGTCAACACCTTCTTCCACCAAAACCACCACTAACATTTAGATGCTAAACCACCTTAAAAAATCTGCTAGCCTCCAGCTATCTTAGGACCCTTAGGCCTTTGCCTAACAAGCTCTGGCCCACCCTAGATGGGACTGTCAAGTGTGGTAAAATATTTGGTTTATGCTGTATAGATCTGACTCATAGAGCAAACACTTTTTCTTCACTTATTACACAAGAAACTTTTAATATAACCCAACTCCTGTGGATCAGATTTTGAGGTTTATTTGTTCCATTGCTCCTGTGGAATGCAGTTTGTAGGATGCACCATTCAAACACTAAGATGTCACATCAGCAAGCAGAGGTCCAATATAGGTCCAATGTGAACAATGGTGTTCTCAACCATAGTGTGACCAGCATTGGGCACTTTTGGACAATTATGATTTTAGGGGTATTTTCATTACTCCTATTGAACATATTCTATCAAAAGTAGCACATATGTTTTTAAAACTTCGGCAAAGGGAGTCATTCGTACTGGATGTGTAGTTTCATACCTTTGTTACCAAATGGCTTAAAAGACTTGGTAGAAGCGTAAATAGTCAGGCAATTTTTATCATGATTTTATCATTACTACAGGTGCTTCTCACAAAATTACAATATCATCAAAAAGTTAATTTATTTCAGTTCTTCAATAGAAAAAGTGAAACTCATATATTATATAGAGTCCTTACAAAGAGAGGGATCTATTTCAAGTGTTTTTTTTCTTTTAATGTTGATGATTATGGCTTACAGCCAAAGAAAACCCAAGTGTCATTATCTCAGTAAATTAGAATAATGAACAAAAAACACCTTTTAAAATGGTCCCGTAGTCTGTTACAGTAGACTCCACAATCATGGGGAAGACTAGTGCTAACTTGACAGATGTCCAGAAGGCAGTCATTGACACACTTCACAAGGAGGGTAAGCCACAAAAGGTCATTGCTAAAGAAGCTGGCTGTTCACAGAGTGCTGTATCCCCAAACATATTAATGGAAAGTTGAGTGGAAGGAAAAAGTGTGCTAGAAAAAGGTGCACAAGCAACCAGGATAACCGCAGTCTTGAAAGGCTTGTTAAGAAAAGGCTATTCAAAAATTGTGGGGAGATTCACAAGGAGTGGACTGCTGCTGGAGATATTGCTTCAAGAGCCACCACACACAAATGTATCCAGGACATGGGCTACAAGTGTTGCATTCCTTGTGTCAAGCCACTCATGACGAATAGACAACGCCAGAAGCGTCTTACCTGGGCCAAGGAGAAAAAGAACTTGACTGTTGCTCAGTGGTCTAAGGTGTTTTCATCTGAAAGTAAATTTTGCATTTTATTTGGAAATCAAGGTCCCAGTCTGGAGGAAGAGTGGAGAGACAGACAATCCAAGCTGCTTGAGGTCTAGTGTGAAGTTTCCACAATCAGTGATGGTTTGGGGAGCCATGTCATTTGCTGGTGTAGGTCCACTGGGTTTTATCAAGGCTAATATGTAGAGCAGTGGACATGCAAGAGCAACCTCATCCCCATTCACACAGGTGAGTTAGACCAAGTTGTTCTCAGGATCACTGGGGTCAACGATAGAAATGAGCAAATTGATACATACCGAATTAAATTTAATAGGAATTGACCAAAAATTACTTAAAAAAACAGTGAATCTGAAATTTAACAGTCATCCAGCTGTAATTTTCTAGATATTTTTGAAAACTGAGAATGAGTTAAAATAATAAAATACGTTATTCTCACCTGTTCTAGGCTTTCACCTGTCTTACAGCAGTACTTCTGCTCTCATGCGCTTTGTGTTGGCCGTTAGTCCTTCTGGTGCTGAAGCCAGTGATTGGCCTACCATTTGATTATTAGGGGAGGAGCGATACATATCAAGACTCAGTGGACTGGGGAAGCGGCAGCTGTAAGAAAGGTAATGGCCTTAAACAGAAAAATAATTAACTTTTTCACAGCAAATGTTCAATCTGGACCAAATTAAATTTACCAGCCGAATTGAGTGGATCTGCTTGAATTGAATGTTGGGAACAACCCTTTGAACGTTTCTTATATTTGAGGACATATGCAGGCTTACGTTTAAATCTTTGTCTGCAAAGGCGCTTATACTGATCTAAAAACTGTGTTTTATACAGTACAGACCAAAAGTTTGGACACACCTTCTCATTCAAAGATTCTTCTGTATTTTCATGACTTTGAAAATTGTAGAATCACACTGAAGGCATCAAAACTATGAATTAACACATGTGGAATTATACATTACACTTTACAAAAAAGTGTGAAACAACTGAAAATATGTCTTATATTCTAGGTTCTTCAAAGTAGCCACCTTTTGCTTTGATTACTGCTTTGCACACAGAAAAGGTGAACGGATGGACTCTACATGCCTGGTTCCCACCGTGAAGCATGGAGGAGGTGGTGTGATGGTGTGGGGGTGCTTTGCTGGTGACACTGTTGGGGATTATTCAAAATTGAAGCGGTGAGCAGTCCAGCTCACCCCAAACCATCTCGATTGGGTTCAGGTCTGGTGACTGTGGAGGCCAGGTCATCTGGCGTAGCACTCCAACACTCTCCTTCTTGGTCAAATAGCCCTTACACAGCCTGGAGGTGTGTTTGGGACCATTGCCCTGTTGAAAAATAAATGATGGTCCAACTAAACGCAAACCGGATGGAATAGCATGCTGCTGCAAGATGCTGTGGTAGCCATGCTGGTTCAGTATGTGTTGTGAATGGACTTGAAATGAGTTCTGAGCGGAGGCTCCCTCTGGTGGTTACAAGCGGTACTGGACTGTCCAGTGAAGATTGTGAGGATTGGGAATCAGGTGTTACTGACTGGTCTTATATAAGGGAGTCGCCTTCCCATCAGGGTTGCCGGTGATCAATTGTTCTAGTCTCAATCCTTGATTCCTGTTTCCTTTGTAGCCTGCTGTGTCGTGTCTGCATCTCCTGCTAACAGATAAGACATTTTCTTCTTTTTGTTTTTGTGCTTGATTTTTGCATTTTGTCCTGCACTTCTGTGGGGGCCTTCAGGGTCCCCTCCGGGGGCTTTTGCCCTCTCAGTTTAGTTCAGCCACTGATGTTTGTACATTTGCTTTTTTCAGTTTTTCAGTGGCTGCTGTTTTGATTTTGTTACACCAGAGAACTAATTTAGGTGGTAGAGGTCGTGTGATCTCAGGTGTTTTTGAAATTAGTAGAGTTGGTGCTTTTCAGGGTTTTTTGGGATTGCAGTAAGTGCCCTTCCTATCCTTTTCTATTTAGGTAGTTTGGGCCCCAACGTTTGCTCATACTATTTTCTGTCTGTGTCAGTATTTCTTCTTGTCTAACCGCCATTACATGTTTGGGGGCTTTCTATGTTCTTTGGGGATCTGCTCCAGGGCAGATAGCTTTCCTCTTTCTATCTTTAGGTGTAGTTAGTTTCTCAGGCTGTGACGAGGCGTCTAGGACCAACGTAGGAACGCTCCACGGCTGCCTCTAGTTGTGGTGGTTAGTCAGGGTACTGCAATCTCATAGATTCCAACTGCTCTGGTGTATTGCCTTTTTTACCTGCACTCCTCAGCTACCGAAACATAACAAGTATGCCTTCAGTTTCGAATTATTCCCCAACAGTGTCACCAGCAAAGCACTCCCACACCATCACACCACCTCCTCCATGCTTCACGGTGGGAACCAGGCATGTAGAGTCCATCCGTTCACCTTTTCTGCGTGCAAAGCAGTAATCAAAGCAAAAGGTGGCTACTTTGAAGAACCTAGAATATAAAGGGTATGCCATACTAAACAACATCGCTAACGGGATCGCTAAAAAACGTCACTATTTAGCGATCCCGTTAGCGATGTTGCTGTGTGCGGCATCTACCAGCGACGTGGCCCCTGCTGTGATCTCGTCCGTCGTCCTGATCGTTCCGGACCCTATTTTCATCGCTGGCGCCCCGCTGGTATCGCTATATCGCTGAGTGTGGCTCCTTTTTTAGCGATTTAGTGGTACTTTTGTACCGCTAAAGTCGTTAAGGAGATCGCTAACCGCGATAGCGTCCTTAACGATATCGCTAAATTAGGTAGCTACTAGCGATATAGAAACAATCCCGCTAGCGATATCATTAGTATGCGACGCTAACGAGATCGCCAGCGGGATTGTGTAGTGTGGCAGTACCTTAAGACATATTTTCAGTTGTTTCACACTTTTTTGTAAAGTGTAATGTATAATTCCACATGTGTTAATTCATAGTTTTGATGCCTTCAGTGTGATTCTACAATTTTCACAGTCATGAAAATACAGAAAAATCGGTGAATGAGAAGGTGTGTCCAAACTTTTGGTCTGTACTGTACATGTCAGCTCCAGATATGAAGCACACCGGATCTGTGCGCTGTCAATATCTAATTTTTTTTGTAATACGTAAAGAGTCTGCCATAACAAATGATTTTTACATCAAACAGCAGAGCATTTCTGCACCTGGGACAATTCACAATTAACGACTCGTGTCATAAGGTTCCTTTTAGGCTTTTACATTTTTTGTTTGTTGGATTGTTGCTATTCAGACTAAATTCCAGCATTGATATCACACAAGATAATTTAAGGCTAATAAGCTTCCTCTGCAGAGAGATCTTAGGTATCTGAACATAGTGAGCAGGGCAGATACCATGGACAGCTTTATCCAGCTTGCATTGAAAGACACAATGAACAATGCTGATGCCCTAGATTGTAATTCACTCTGAGATCCCAGGGATTGGCAGAAGATACTGCAGGAATTAGTTAGACAACTGGATAAGATGCCTCCCATAACTTCGCTTGTCACTCTCACTGATATAGAGCTGGAGCTTTTGAACTGGTTTTGCCATGAATTTATCTCTGTAGTTTTTTAGAGATACTGTTTGTCTCTTGCAGCTAATTACGAAGTACAGGAGTGTTCCTTCCAATCTAATTTGGTGACAATTCACCAACTCCCTTTAATTCTTGTAGCACAAATTGAGTTTCACATATAGAAAATACTATGCTAATTGTATGTAACTTACAGATGGATAGATTCAGTTTCCACAAATGGCCGTTAGGCAAGTGCCATTTAGCTGGATTCTTTTGAAGGGTTAAAAATATAAAAAATATATATACTCAGTACCACACCCATTAGGTCCTCTCACCTGAGCCTTTTGTGCCACATCCTACAGGAGCTGCTACTTTCCTGGTCCTCCTTTCTGAGAGTGGAGAAGCTGTGCCGGCAGCAGAGGGCGAGAGCCTAGAAGTGGCGAATATAATGTTTTACTGTTTATTACAATTCCATTTATTATAATTTGAGGTCTGGATAGCTCTTAGAACTTAAAAAAGCCAATCGGAGCACAATTTATTCTGACTAAATTGAATCAGCGGGCCAATTTCAGTTAACCTGGGAAATTAAATTCCAAAAATTCACTTATATTTTTATGTGACATTTCAACCTCAGGGACACTAAAAACTTTTTTAAAAAAAACTTTAATTGATGGAATGACTGACCCCTTTTCTATGTGGCAATCTTGTGGTCAGGGGTTTTTGGGTTTCTCCTGATTTGTGCTGCTTTTCAATTTAAAAAAAAAGATACATAGCGCTATCGTCTATTTGTCATCTACTGTATCTATTCATCTATTTCTCTATCTATCTATTATCTATCTATCTATCTATCTATCTATCTATCTATCTGTCATCTATCTTTCTATGCATCTATTAACGAAAAAAATTGTGCAGCACCAGCTTCGAAGTTAAGGATTGGTGTCAACCCACTGGTTGTAGCTGAAGAAACAGATAATATAAAAATAAAGCATGTAGGTAGCACTCAAAAATGGCAACCTATGAAAAGTCCAATGACATTTTTAATAAGCCATATGTGCAACATTGCCTTTCGCACATATGGCATATTAAAAGTTTCACTGGACTTTTTATCAATCAATCTATCTACCTATCGATCTTTCTACAGTGGCATGTAAAAGTTTCTGCATCCCTGGTCAAAATTAATGTTATTGTACACAGTTAAGAAAGTTGAAGATTAAATGATCCCTAAAAGGCCTAACGTTAAAGATGACACATTTCCTTTGTATTATAGGCAAAACAAAAAAAATAACATTTTTTTCAATTTAAAAATCTGCAAAAAAGGACATAAGCTGCTACAAAAGTTTGGGCACCCTTGAAGATTTCTGTGCTCAGATAGCTTTGACCAAGGTTTCAGACCTTAATTAGGCTGTCAGGATTGTGGCTTGTTCAATATCATTGCTAGGAAAGGCCAGCTGATGCAAATTTCCCACCTTTATAAAAAACCCAGCCTTCTCTAAGCTTGTGCCAAAAAACTGCAGCCATGGGTTCTTCTAAGCAGCGGCCTAGGACTCTGAAAATAAAAAAGGTGAAGGCCCACAAAGCAGGAGAAGGCTATTAGAAGATACCAAAGTGTTTTCCAGTTGCCATTTCCACAGCTTGAAATGTAAATAAGAAATGGCAGTTAACAGGAACAGTGGAGGTCAAGATAAGGTCTGGAAGATCAAGCACAATTTCAGTGAGAGCTGAAGGTGATTGTTAGGGAGGCAACCCCGTTGTGGTATATTGCTCTTTTGTTCAGAGACATCTGCACAAATATGGCCTTCTTGGAAGAGTCCAGAAAAAAACTTCTCCTATGTCCTCACCATAAAATTCAGCCTCTGAAGTATGCAAAAGAACATCTAAACAAGCCTGAGGCATTTTGGAAAGAAGTCCTGTGGTCCGATGATGTTAAAATAGAACTCTTTGGCCACAATGATCAAGGGTATGTGTGGAGAAAAAAGGCCACAGAATTTCAAGAAAAGAACATCTCACCAACCATTAAGCATGAAGGGTGGATCAATCATGATTTGGGGTTGTGTTGCAGCCAATGGAGAGGGGAACATTTCATGGGTAGAGGGAAGAATGGATTAAATAAAATTTCAACCCATTCTTGATCCAATCTGTAAAAAAAACTGAAGTCGAAAAGAGGATGGCTTCAACAAATGGATAATTATCCTAAACACATGTCAAAATCCGCAAAACTATAGACTACCTCAAAAGGAGCAAGCTGAAGATTTTACAATGGCCCTCACAGTCCCCTGATCTGAACATCAATGAAAATCTGTGGCTAGACCTCAAAATATCATCTATCTATGTATCTTCCATCTATCTTATATCTGTGTATCTCTTTATATGATCATGCACACTGTATAAAACTTTGATAACAATATTCCGTAGTACGAAAAGATCATCTGGAAAAACCTCTGATTAGTGTAGTAATCTGAGCATCTGCACTTTTAATGTCACTAAGCTTTATTCATACAGATTATTAAACCGCTAGCACATAATGATGTATTAAGTTTTGTAACCAAAATCCACACTTTCTAAAATTACTGGTTTAAGTCATTCATCATTACTTAGCATTAGTCTTCTAGTAATTATCCAGCGCCTTTAAAAGCTAGTGGTATAATTGCCTTGGTGACCTTATGCTTAGTAATGAGATACCCTAAACTACAGTAAGAGAAATCCTGATGTATAATTATGACATGTTACGACCTGAAAACTAAAATATATTTGCACTGGGGGCACATATCCATGATCTACAGGCCGATGCCTTGATTCTGGGTACTGATCACCCCTTTCAATAGCGTTACAATGATTTTAGAAATTTCTAAGCTGCAGTCGTCTTCCGCCAGCAAAGCAGTTATGGGGTGAGCACTCTCACATAATGGCTGACATTTTAACAGGTTACTGTGGCATTCACAACATTTGTGTTTGCGCACTGCCAAAAAGCGAAGGATTGTCTTGCCAATAAGGGGAAGAGATGTGCTGCCAGATGGTAGGAATGTGCTACATAGATGAAGAGTCAAATATGACTGCAGAAAAAAACAGGACAGAAGCTTTCCTGATGCTTTAGGCCAGTGGTAAAATAAGAGGAAAATCAACTGCAATTAGAGAAGATATGAACTCTGAAATGTGTTTTTTTATTGTGTCTCACACTTTTTCTGTTTAGTTTATATCTACCATAGATCCGTACAATATTAATTTTAGTTTTTCAACCCTCACAAATGGAATCAGAATTTTTTTGAATTGGCAAAAATTTTGATGAAATTCAACTTGAAGTCTACAGTCATGGCCAAAAGTTTTGAGAATGACACAAATATTATATTTTCACATGATCTGCTGCCCTCTGGTTTTTATGTGTGTGTTTGACAGATGTTTTTATCACAGACAGAAATATAATAATTGCAAACATATGAGTAACAAAAGCTTATATTGACAGTTAGAATGAGTTAATGCAGCAAGTCAGTATTTGCAGTGTTGACCCTTCTTCTTCAGGACCTCTGCAATTCTCCCTGGCATGCTCTCAATCAACTTCTGGACCAAATCCTGACTGATAGCAGTTCATTCTTGCACAATCAATGCTTTCATTTTGTCAGAATTATTAGGTTTTTGTTTGTCCACCCGTCTCTTGATGATTGACCACAAGTTCTCAATGGGATTAAGATCTGGGGAGTTTCCAGGCCATGGACCCAAAATCTCTATGTTTTGTTCCCTGAGCCATTTAGTTATCACCTTTGCTTTATGGCAAGGTGCTCCATCATGCTGGAAAAGGCATTGTTGATCGCCAAACTGCTCTTGGAGGGTTGGGAGAAGTTGCTCTTGGAGGACATTCTGGTACCATTCTTTATTCATGGCTGTGTTTTTAGGCAAGACTGTGAGAGAGCCAATTCCCTTGGCTGAGAAGCAACCCCACACATGAATGGTTTCAGGATGCTTAACAGTTGGCATGAGACAAGACTGGTGGTAGCGCTCACTTTGTCTTCTCCGAATGAGGCGTTTTCCTGATGTCCCAAACAATCGAAAAGGGGATTCATCAGAGAAAATAACTATACCCCACTCCTCAGCAGTCCACTGCCTGTACCTTTTGCAGAATATCAGTCTGTCCATGATGTTTTTTCTGGAGAGAAGTGGCTTCTTTGCTGCCCTCCATGAGACCAGGCCTTGCTCTAAGAGTCTCCGTCTCACAGTGCGTGCAGATACACTCACACCTGCCTGCTGCCATTCCTGAGCAAGCTCTGCACTGCTGGTAGCCCGATCCCGCAGCTGAAACACTTTTAAGAGACGGTCCTCGCGCTTGCTGGTCTTTCTTTGGCGCCCTGAAGCCTTTTTGGCAACAATGGAACCTCTCCTTGAAGTTCTTGATGATGCGATAGATTGTTGACTGAGGTGCAATCTTTCTAGCTGAGATACTCTTCCCTGTTAGGCCATTTTTGTGCATTGCAATGATGACTGCACGTGTTTCTTTAGAGATAATCATGGTTAACAGAAGAGAAACAATGATGCCAAGCACCAGCCTCCTTTTAAAGTGTCCAGTGGTGTCATTCTTACTTAATCATGACAGATTGATCTCCAGTCATGTCCTCATCAACACCCACACCTTTGTTAATGGAGCAATCACTGAAAAGAGGTTAGCTGGTCCTTTTAAGGCAGGGCTGCAATGATGTTGAAATGTGTTTTGGGGGATAAAGTTCAATTTCTAGCCAAATATTGACTTTGCAAGTAATTGCTGTTAAGCTGATCATTCTTTATAACATTCTGGAGTATATGCAAATTGCCATTAGAAAAAGTGAAGCAGTAGACTTTGTAAAAATTAATATTTGTGTCATTCTCAAAACTTTTGGCCATGACTGTATATGCTCATCTCTGTTTACTCAGGTCTGTTGTAGTATAATACTCTACAGACAACCTGTATGACACCGTTGCATAACACTGGTATACAGTGATTTTGGTGCCAACGATGTCTGAACGGTTTTATATTAAGTTTATGGTGTCGAATAAGAATTTTGCCAGATTAACTCTAGTCTCTCAGATATTTAAAGGGAATCTGTCAGGTCCCCCAAGCCCTCCAACCCAACAGCATTCACTTGTTTATGAGTAAAATCCCTGCCTAACCATCCCTGTATAAAGATTTTCGGTGCAAATGAGGTTTAAAAATGCATTTATATTGCCTCTATTTGCTATGCTAATGAGGGTTTGACTAGACGATGGGGCGTTAGTTTACCCAGACTAGTCAGCACTCTTTCCTTGCTATCACGCCCATCGTTGCAGATGCTTTCCTCCTCTGGATTCTATGAATCTTTGGAGCAGACCTCTGAGGTCCATGGAATAGAACATGTGAACAGCTTTGCAGACTCGACCATCTGTGGTTCCCCGCAGTCAGTTGAGCGGTTGGAGAGTTTGGATGCGTGGGGAAACAAGGGTAATTCGGGTGCCACCTCTGAGGATTGTACTATGTATGATGTTAGAGTGGAGGAAGAGAAGGAGAGGCCACTTGATGCAGTGCTTACCATACACTGGAGCACATGCTCCTTCTTGACCTCATCTACAAGGCGTACCGCTGTGTGTCTGCCAAAGAAAGGGAGTCGAGTAGCCTATCCAGAAACAGATGTTGTCAGTTGTCTTTGCATAGGACAAGACGGTGTTTGTTCAGTAGAGCTTTCAACAACATTATCAACTAACCCACTGTCACGGGGCAGTAGTGAGAAAACAGGGGACGAGGAACAGGCACAAAACATGCGGTAACGGGGACTTTAACATGTCACTCGAGCACCCCCGATACTCGGTTCAAACCCCAGCACCCAGAGCAAACTCCAGTAACGAGCACTTGCCCTCATCACTAGTATAATCATTTATTTTTTGTGTAATGAAAACAATCTGTTGCATTGTACGCAGATCGTTTTTATCATTTAAAAAAAAAGTCATGAACTGGGATATAAATTGGTGTGCATGCAACGTGTAAGCGCATGTTCACACTAGCCACTGAACAGAAAAAACAAAGGCAGAAACATAATGATTAGGTACCCTACAGTATATAAATAGTATAGTGCATGAAAATAATATACGGTGTTTAGTTAACATATTTTTTGATCAAAAAAATGTGAAAGCCTCGTCAAGGCAATGGTAATTGGGATAGTCCTAACTCTAAGGCCTCTTTCACACTTCAGTCGTGTGACATCCGCCCAAGTGTGAAAATGGCGGATCCGTCAGAAAAGTGTAAAAGCGGATGCAAAACGGATCAGTTTTCTGACGGATTCGCCAAGAAGTGTGACCCGGAAATGATGAAATTTTCGTTCCGGAAAATGAAAGTTTGCAAGTCCGGACCGAGGAGAGAGAGAGACCCCGGACAATTTTAGCAGCATTTTCAATGGGTTTCTATGCGGGCGACGGATCCGCTGGCAGATTCCGTCAAAGACTGATGCCAGCGGATCCGCCGCCCATAGGCGGCCATTATACAAAATGGCCAATGCGGCGGATTCACCATAGTCCGCCATTTTGGCGGAACAAAAAAACGTTGCATTGGACGTTTTTCTGAAATGACGGATGCCAATTTTTTGGCGATCCGTAAAAAAACGGACCTAACGGACGGCCATCCGTCAAAATCCGTCACTAATGCAAGTCAATGGGAAAAAAACTGATCAGGCGGATCCGTTTTTTTCACATTTTGACGGATTTTGACTGACGTCGCACGACTGAAGTGTGAAAGAGGCCTAATATTAAAAACCTTATTGTTTGTCAAGTGGCGTGTATGCACACTAATGTATATCCCAGTTCATACCTTTGGGTTTTTCCTTGTCTGTTTGCATCATGTGCATATACAGGTGTGGTCTGCCTTTCCTAGGAGCTGTGCATTATATTAATGTGGTCTTCCTCGGCTGTGTGTCCACTACTTGGGCTCAGTCCATATCAGCTATTATCCACATGCACGTCACTTGACAAACGGTAAGGTTTTTAATATTCGAGCTAGGACTGTTTCAATTACGGTCACCGTGACGAGATGGGATGGCTTTTGCATTTTTTTTGTATCAAAAACATGTTAACTAATTACCGTATATTATTTTCATGCACTATGCAATTTATTTATTTACTGCAGTGTATTTATTCATTTTGCTTCTGTCCTTGTGTTTTTCATTATTCTCATTAGTCCATATACTCTACAAACTTTTTTAACACAATTGACTTTTTTAACACAAGTAGTCATTGTGTATTTGACTTTTTGTCTTCCGTCCATTTCTCTTCCATGTTTGCCTCTCCCTGGATTTTGATGAATACATGCCTTAGCAAAAGGGTTATTGATTTAATAATAATTAATAATAATACTAGCAATAATTAAGATATTTTAACTGAGGCATGGATGTATGTTAATATGCAATTCATAACCTTGTAAATTTTCAAGCTAAAATAAATGTCACTTTCATTGTGTCAATCTGAAGCTCTATAAAACGTTCCTTCATTTTATAACTGGTTTATGGTGTTCTTTCTTAACCCATGCTGACATTTTAGCATAAAAAATGTGGACAAGACTACGTATAAGTAAATTAAAGGATTAAAGGTGTACACACATGTGCTTTTCCTGCATTCAATCTCATTAACCCCTTCATGACCCAGCCTATTTTGACCTTAA
>VIAB01002016.1:163748-174283 GCA_009801035.1 Oophaga pumilio | reverse complement strand
TACAATATGTCACGAAAAAAACATTCTCAGAATCAGTGGTATCTGTTGAAGTGTTCCAGCGTTCTTATCTCATAAAGTGACACTGGTCAGAATTGTAAAACTTGGCCTTGTCATGAAGGTGCAAACTGCATTGGGGGAAAAGCCTTATAGGGCTCTAACCACCCTATCATTGTCCCTCCCCAGAGTCCAATATAATCCAGGGCCGTGCCTCCAGTTCACATATTCAGAGCATTTACACCTTCACTATAGTAGGTTTCTATCAGGAAAGATGGAAAGTTACAAAACTTTATTGAAAAAGTGAAATGTAGTTTCTATTCGATTTTTGCTTTAGTAAATGTTTATATTCCCTAAACATATCTGGATAATTTTTTTTATTACTGTCTTTTGTTTCATTGTTTTATGATTACTCCTTTAAATGTATGTATAAATTGACAATTAGATGTTGCTATACCCACTTTTCATTTAAAGTTTCTGAAATTGCCATGCAAAGTGTGAAGGGACGTAAATCATTGAAAAATGAAATTAAAACATTCATTTAGCAAATTAAATGTTCATAGATTTACAGGAAGAATAACAGAAAACAGCACCATGGATAGTTCAATAATAGATGTTTCCAAATTGTTATTCATGCGGAAACATTTTCTAAGATAACAAAAGAGGTGATGAGTCCTCTTGTTTAATTTTATGTTGGTCAATGGTCACCATTGTTATCTTCAGAGTGCCATACAGACCTTTATCTTTATCAGTTTTCTATTCTTTTAGTTAGGGCGCACCAGATGTTCATATAAATCGGACCGCAATGCATGGACTGGCCGGCGGCTCTCCTAACCCGAGTGTGACCGTGTCATAGAAATATATCGAATACACACCCACTATTCGAGCTGTTCTTGAAGCAGAAGAGCACATTCAGCAGCCGTCTAATCCTTCCAAGGTGCAAGAAGGATAAATTCAGGAAATCGTTTGTGCCTACCGCTATGGGGATGTATAACAATTCACTAAGTGTGAAAGATGACTACGACCTAGGACTGGCGCACTAATGGAAATGATTAGAGATTTGTGTACCTTTGTTTGTTACGTATTGTGGTTAGTCATGTGCAAATCTGTGTCTAGTAATTACTCTATGTAATGCTGTTTGTAATGATTTGCTTGTAATGCTGTTGTAACGCTGCTGTGATACCATAATTTCCCTCGGGATCAATAAAGTGTATCGTATCGTATCGTATAAGCCAATTTAACAGATACCTTAATAAAGGAACATCATTCTGTATCCAGTATAAGGTTTTTTTGAGTATCAAGTACAGGCTAAATAATAATTTGTACATACATTGTACTTACATCACCTTGACTGTATACAGCCATTCATGGCATTCAGGAAACTGGCAATCCATGTGCAGTAGAAAGGTTCTACTGTAATCCTTGTCATCCAGTGTAAAGTTATTTTAATTCGTTACTAAACATAATTTAAGAAAAAGAAAGGAATATGTGTCTGTGTACAGTGGAAAGAAGCGGCTGTGCCATGCTGATTCATTCACTTCAATGGACGTTACGGAAACAAGTAGCACAAGACCGCTCAGCTGTTTTCGGAATTCTGACCTCCTCTGGACGCTGCATAAAGAAAGGCTTTCCTCTATCAGCAGAGAACGTAATGCCCATTTTAAAAGGAATCAATGCTGGAATGAGCACATTCTGGAGCAAGGTTGATTTCTTTTAGGAATTAGTGAATTAAAGGGTTAAAGGCGTTGTCGAAGGACATAAATTATTTGGGTCTTTTGTGATGAAAGTATATGGCTGTCAGGCTCAGTTTATTAACTAAACCAGTCACTCTTCTCTGTCTCAGAATCAGCCTTATTGAAAAAGGGTCTGGCCTAGTAAATGAACTGAGCTTGACAACCAGCCCCCTTTGACAAAGAGGAGGCAAACTCCCTGCCTGTGTCAGAATTAATATGGGAGGGGAGGTCTGAAATTGGGGCATTGGTGCCAATTTTAAAATGACATCCATATTTAATTAGCAAGATCCAAATATGTTTTTTCTCAGTTTTATGACAATAATCGGTAATTTGTGTCGAAAATATGGCACACATCTCTAATGATTTCTAAACTCTAAGATTTTACGGAACATTTTAAGATTTGCTTTTGTAACTTGTGATCCTTCTTATACGTGCTAGCTTTCATTGATGTTTCATTTAAGTCTTTTAACATTGATTTCCAAACTGAGATTATATATAATATTTTATGATTTGATTTTGTAACTTAAGCTTCTTTGCGTTTGATCACCGTTCTCGGCAAAATTGAAAGCTACCTGATGTGCAAAGACTAATACTCCGGAAACTGTGCTTGATGAATGTTCCCCTTCTGTGAGCACAACCTGCTTCTTGCTTCATCTCATTTTTCACCATTGATATATTGGAAATCTGGCCAGGATCCAGCGTGTTCCATCCTGATGCACATTTTCTCCTTGGTGAAGCTGCCAAGACCATACTGCAGAAGTATCTCATAAATAAAGGCGAAACCGAGCTCTTTACTGCTGTCACCCGATAGGCGAGCAAAAGAGAGACCCAAGGCAAGTGGCCCATGCACTGTCAAACTTTATTTCGTTCATGCCAAAAATACAAAATGGAATGCATTCAATCCCTCACCTCCTCCTCTAGATTTCTGTATATATATATTCCTAATAACATGCCCTTGTCTTTTGGCAAGAGGAAGTCAGTGTGGGATTCCTGCATGCTACTGTTTGTTGATTGAGTGATATAAGACTCTAGAAAGGACCTCATTATCCAGGGAAGGTCAGCTGTGCTCGCTAGAGGAGAATTGTAGGGGTTTTATGCAAATGCTTAATGGTCATGCCACTTCCTAGCAAGGGTTGGAGCAGAGCCACGTAGCTTCTAGTCTCATGGCACTATGCCCTACCTGCATTGCACCGCATTTCATCATAAATACTTTCCTGCTATATCTCCATTAAGTGTCTCATTTAATCAGCAAGAAAAAAAAGTTGCTGATTACAGAGTTTATAGGAGTTACTGAACGGACATTGCTTCTACGGGTCTCTAACAACACGGGCGACTGACATATATGGTGTATGTTGTGTGTCTGGGCTCTTATTAATTCACAATGGAGAATCTATCACACATTGCATATAGAACAAAACATTGTAGAATTACAGTTTTGGCAAAATATTACATCAACATTGACATAAAAAAAACCTCAGAGCAGGCAGCCTTCAACATTACAGAAATGCACTGTGGTGACAGGTTAGAGGGTTATTAAAGTATTGGAAAATGAAAACAACTATATTACAAAAACAGGGCCACACCTTTATAGGGTTTATGTCTGGAAGCCCAGTTCAGTTGCAGTGATTGAGGCTGAGTTACACTGTAATACCACACGCAACCAGGTGTGGCACTGTGCTGTATACTTCCTGTAAGGGCTTGTGCACACGACGGTATAAATCAGACCCGTGCTATATGTGATTTTGATAGATAGTGCTATTACCTATGTTATTCTGTCGGGCTGCGCACTCAGTCCCGAGAAAATAATCATTAAACTGTCCGATTTTGATCTGAGAGTAGGATCAAAATCAGCAACGCAAGTCTATGGGTCCGTGAAAAATGCCTGATTTTCATTAGCTGGTTACATGGAGAAGGTGGAAAAACTTTTTTTTTCTCCTTCCCCCTATGAGAAAAACATATCCTAATCTGACCAAACTCTGATCAGAGAGTGATTCGCATAATCGGACCGCTTTTCTCGGATGGCGATAAAATGGTCATGTGACCCTAGCCTGACGTAAACATCGTTCCTTCAAAGTTAATTTTACAATGATTAACACTTCTCCACAAACATATAAATTATACAATATATTGAAGCTTCAGCTCTTCTCCACATATCAATACAGGATTAGACATGAGCTCCAAACAAGAATATAATCACCTAGTGCTGATTGATAACTTCCAAATTATGGGCAGGTTGTCGATGGCTAAGAGGAGCAGGCAGTCACTTGTATGGGAGCGCACAATTTATGGAAACATTTTCTAAATAAAAAAGCAATTTTCTGCTATTTTTTTAACTGATCAGTGGTTTTGTGAAATAAGAATACTAGAGAACAGAGGATCTGTCAGAACAAAATGACTGTTCAAACTAAGCTCAGGCACTACGTGCACACTTGGTGTGGCCAAACAGTTCAGTGCACCTTCCCACATACGTACTTTCCATCTATCCTCACAATCCCTCTGATTCCCATAGACCCAGGGCTGAGAATCAAGAAAAAAGGGGGTGGAAATAGATGAAAAACAAAAAGGTAGAAAGGTGGACTGAACAGTTGAGCTGTGCCAAGGGTTCACCAAACACCTTATGCTTGCAAAAAAGAAGACTGAGAGGAGACTTAATAGCTGTCTACAAATATCTCAAGGGCTGTCACATTGTAGAAGGATCATCTTTATTCTCATTTGCACAAGGAAAGACTAGAAGCAATGGGATGAAACTTAATGGGAGGAGACACAGATTAGATATTAGAAAAAACTTTTTGACAGTTAGAGTGATCAATGAGTGGAACAGGCTGCCACGAGAGGTGGTGAGTTCTCCTTCAATGGAAGTCTTCAAACAGAGGCTGGACAGACATCTGTCTGGGATGATTTAGAGAATCCTGCTTTGAGCAGGGGGTTGGACCAGATGACCCAGGAGGTCCCTTCCAACTCTACCATTCTATGATTCTATGATTCTATGCTTGGTTTGAACAGTCATTTTATGCTGACAGACTCCCTATAAATTAATTATCCATCCATATGCTATTATACTGACTGGTGGGGGTGCAACCTAAAACCACTGGCTTAGCTACTATAATATTACATATAGTCACATTTTTGTACTTGCTGAAGATTGCCTGCTCAATCTTGACAATTCAGAATGCTGCATAGTGAACACATTAATATTTAAATCATACAATATAAATACCGGAAAACATAAATGTCGTCAGTGATAAAGTTATTTGGCAAATGTTAGCACCATGGCTTATCAAATATACATCACAACATGTTCTAGTCCTGAGTTCCAAATAGATGTCACTAACCAGCACATGTCAATCACCATTATTGTACCTGCTCACCGTGCGAAATCTAGTGAATAGATCAACATATGCGAAAATTACCGTAAAGTCAGAGTGACGCCGCTCACATTACTCTGCAGTTTAACTAGTAAATTGGATTATGTTATTAGCCATAAAGTGTTTTTGCAGGACTTACAGCACTTAGCTTTGCCCGGGCTGTGTGAGCTTTTAAGTGGTTTTTTTCTAGCACAGAGTATATTTCTATAAATTATGCATCTTGTAAATTTTACACTTAGAGAATGCCTATAATAGAAAAATAATCCAGCCGAGAGGGCAAAAATGGTGATTAACCGTAGACTCGTACGTGACTATTGCTCATATTGGTGTGACTGACTATGGTAACTGATACATGAATGCCCAATATTCAAACATGCTCGAGTTTTGTTTTGTTTTTTTAACTCGGGGTGATTTTTTTATTTCTTCATATAAAATAAACAGATCATTTAATTGCTTTATTGACTTATGTCCAAAGTTGTGAAAAGAGGTTCTTCAACCCGCAAAGCAAATTAGAAGCAAAAATACTTTATTATGAACTCATTAAAATAGTAGCATGGGCATAAAAAATATAACTAACGCGTTTCGAGTCTCAATCATAGATATAGTTCAAAAAAAGGTCCTGTTTTTACTCGAAATGCGTCAGTATATATTTTTTATGCCCATGCTGCTATTTTAATGAATTTATTATAAGGTATTTTTGCCTTTAATTCACTTTGTTGAATTGAAAAACCTCTTTTCACAGTTTTGAACAAAACTGATTGATGTCTCACAAGCTTTTTCCGTGCATAATGGGGTGGACTGCCCAGGAAACCAGGCTGAACACATACATATATATATATTGGATGGGGTGAGCTGTATCTACAAACTTTTTTGTATGACTTATATGATCCATTCTAATCTGAGTGGATACATTAGATATATTAGAAATGTAAGTGATAGTTTAATTAGATATTTAGACCTTTTGGAAATGTTATCGTTTCGTGCTAAGTGTTTATTAAATGACTGGTTTACTCATTAAAAATAATTTAAAAAAACTTATAGCTTATGGTAACTTTAATGGCCTTCCTGGCAAAAGTTGGTGTTCAGATGTAGTTAGCTGGTCAAAGTAGGAGAAGCAACACCAGATAAAGAGTATTGCAAACATTTCCAACTCTACATTATGAAAAAGCTCTTTTTTGTAGGTAACACAACATGAGAGATAAGTAAATTCCATGAGAAAGAACATACATATAAGATAAAGGTTGTCCAAACTCACCAATTTCAGCAAAACAACCTGATCACCTATAAAGTAAGCTCCTGTACTGACTCTCCCCTGAGGGCTGATGTTGGATTTCAAGAAGGTAAGGCTGCCGCCAGAGGTGTCCTGCAGCAGCTTTTTCCCCTCTCCTCATTGAGAATACACTTGAATGCTCAGTCAAGTTGAGTGTGAATGCGTAGATGGAGGGAAGAATAGCTACCGATGGAACGAGCATTTGGCCAACAGCTATCTAAGTTATATAGCCTCCTTATTATTACTTGCATATTTTGGTTAAACCATGTTATTAATCTATTAGGTAAGGGCAATAGTTAATGAACAATGGTTCTTTGGCTGTTTCTTAGTAACTAAGAATCTAAGGTCAACTCATCCATGCTTTCTTAGTTATTGAGATATTAATTGTCCACATGATTACCATTGAAGGACCATGGTAGAGTCCAACGTTATTAAAACCAAGACTAAATACCTATGACTTGCAATTGGAAAATGTAATGAACAGCAGATAGGTCAGCTCACATCTTCTGTTTCTTCATTATAGCAACACCTAACAGGTCTAATAAAGGGAACCAGTCTTGATGTCCATTAACTGTGATCTGCGGACAGCATGGTATAGACAAGGAGGAACAGCAGAATGATAGATAGGTTTGTTGGAAAACATTCAGTATAACTTGAAGTTTTTTCATTGAAATTCCTGGTGTCTTTATGAATATAAGTCCAGTAGGCGGTCCTACTGGTGACTGTCAGTCACTGAATAGGACCGCGCCACTGGACTCATGCATACAAACACCAGAGATTTCAATGAATGAAGTGCGAGTTTTACTGAGACTTTTCCACCAAAAAATGTCTATCGGTCTGATCAGCTTCTCCTGTTCTTTAACATCCTGCCTGATGATCAGATACCATTGTCAACATGACGGGATAAGAATTCTAATAAACTAAGCAGACTAGACAGCAGTAAAACTCATGGCCTTTCTGCATCCTCCTATGTGGTCATGTCCCTATCTCTAAAGAAGCTTCTCTGGGGACCTCCTTGTATTTCAGTGACTTTGATCTTACCTGAAGGTATAAAGAGAGAATAAATGGCAGCATTAGTTATATATAGCCGCTGCACATATCTGGGTCATTTGCTACAAATGCTAGGTGCGCACTTTTGTAGAAGTCTACCCACGTCAATAACTCCTTTACTTGTATGAATGTCACAGCTCCCGTCTGCTGCAAGCGAAGGAGAAGAGGTGCTTTGATCAAGAGAACAAGCAACCATGCAAATGGTTAGCCACAGTTTTCTGTATATGTTGTGTTTTTTAGACAACTCATGAAAAATGCTAAAAAAGAGATTAAAAGTCCTGTTCCATTTTGTCAGCGAGGAAGCAGCATCATCCAAAACAGGGGGAGGTCACACAGCACGGTGCAGTGTCAAGTTCTTTCCTAATCGCAAACCCTATATATGGCAGTTTTCAGCTTTATTATTTAATACAGACAATAGCTTTCATTCCTTTGATACAAAAGCTGGAAATAAAAAAGGAGTTGTGCTATCACCTGATTGCCAGTCCCCAGATGCTTCTCCATAAATTGTCCATCAGTAGGTTTTTAGGATAGGAGGGCAACCTCAAGGCTTCTCTCTGTTTCCCCTTTTGCAAGTCCCTTACATTTTGTGCTGTTCTCCTGCATCTCTCTCAATTTCCAAGGGTGTGTAAAGTGCTGCATGCAATCCCTTGGACCTTTGGAAGAGTTGGGTCTTTTCTTTCCTCCGGGCCAGCCTCCAAAATAGAAGGGCCTTTTTGCAATGAAGAGGTTAAAAACTGAAGGAAACGATAAGGCAGGCCATTTCTGAATCTCCGTCTGAGCCCCAGATTTTCTGCAAATCTTAGGAGAAAACTAGAAGAGAAATAAGCAATGGTAATTAGAGCAGAGAAATGATTGAAGAAAGCATTAGGCTAAACACATTAGTCTCACTTCTGAAGGACTGGAAGACATGATCGACATGTGAATTGTTTTTACTGGGGCATAAGCAATGATGAGTGGGCAGCTCGGTGGCTCAGTGGATAGCATTGCAGCCTTGCAGCGCTGAAGTCCTGGGTTTGAATCCCACCAAGGACAACATCTGCAAGGAGTTTGTATGTTCTCCCCGTGTTTGCGTGGGTTTCCTCCGGGTTCTCTGGTTTCTTCCCACACTCCAAAAAACATACTGATAGGGAATCTAGATTGTGAGCCCCACCGGGGACAGCGACGATAATGTGTACAAACTGTAAAGTGCTGCGGAATATGTTAGCGCTATAAAAAAATAAAGATTATTATTATGTGATGTATCCTAAAAAAAACATTTTCATGGTCTTGGGAGTAGATAGCGATACATCAAACAAGGGTATCTATATAATACCCATAAACAGTCAAGCCAGGGGGCATAGAGTGCAACTTGAACATCTCTCAACCAAAGTCCTCCTAAAGGGGACCTATCAGCTCCTCCAAGACTCCAAAACCATCGCTACTACACTTGAAAGCCCTCTTCCTCTTCCTGCAGATTAACAATGTTTTGGATGTCCCAGTCCAACGTTTCCATGTGTTGCAAAACAAGTAATATTCTGTGGATCACCATATGCAATTTACCGAGGTGTAGTCCTGTGATATATGACTTCCTCTAGACTAGTCTGGCCTCAGTTCATGTGATCAGACTCATGCATGCGACATCCTCCCCAAGCTTTCCTTCCTGAGCATGCACCATGAAGCTAAAAATGCAAATATCCTCTTCAGAGAGGAAGATTGCTACAACTCTAGTTTCACCTATTGGGGGTACCAATCCTAAAAGTCAATACTGACCCTTTAATGAGCTTTGCTACATAACTTAGGATTAAAAAACAAACCATACACTTCATTTGCAGACAGGTGTTTCAGGGTTTTTACCCCGATCAGTGCAAAGCAAGAGGTCTGATTTGGCTGGATGAGAGGCCTCTGACATGGGGTTTAAGAGGGAACGTTTCTCTTTGTGGAGAGCACCAAGTAAGGTTAAGGAGACTTATAGGCTATGCAAAGCTCCTCTATACCAATATGCCAAAGAAGCCAGGAACAGTACATCTGGCTTCATTGTATATGCCCAGGAGGGAAAGCTTAGGGAGGAAGCTGCTAAAATAGCGGCGGTTTTAAGTGTTTGGCGACCCTGATAGTATCCCATTAATACTAATTAAGGGAGAACCACAGACTAATAGGACTCTCAGGAATTGCTTCCAGTTTACTGCACCCCTACATTAATTACGGTAATAGGTTTACCACTTATAACATCCAAGATGTGACCTTGTTTAAAATGTAAATACCCTAATTAGACCAATGTGCCTTCGAATGATACATAAAAAGGTGGTCTAAATCTGATATCAGTAAATTAGACCAAATAGTTATATTTTGTCCTGAAATGTATTTTTTTTACAAACAGTGCTACCAGCTGATAGACAGATATCACCAAGACTTTACAGTTGCAATCAAAATTATTTAAACTCTGCTTGCAATTTAGATTTATTATTTATCGACCACTTGACGAAGCTTTCCATAGCGAAACGCATATCGGGCGTGGTGGGTCCCTGGCTCCTGGATCTACTGGTAAATATTATTAGGATTACACGGTGGTCTCTACTATAAATTTACATATATTTTTACCTATATATCTGCTCTGGTCCTATTGTGGGTTATGTATCATCTACATTGAGCCACTATTTCTTACTTTATGACTATACTGTTTACCGTATATGTGGTGGTGCACAGGTCTCCTTCATAGACGGAGCAGTTATATGGTTAGAAGGTTTACTACCTTTTATGTACACATATTATTGTTAGGATATTCACATATTACTATCTTTATTTTGTGTAATTGATCATACTGTGTTCTCCTCCAGTGCCTAACACTTCTCTAATTCCCAGCCATACCCAATCCCTTTTACTGTACTTGTTCCTTCTCCATTTTTTGTCAATACTTTTATACATACAATTCTTGTGTTTTTATATTAATTATAATAAAAAGTGTTATTTTTGCCTTTCTAAAACGTGTTGTAATTTTGGTGTCTTCTTAAATTAGATTTATTAGCAAAATTTACAAACCTTCTGCTGTTTGCAATAAACGAATCAAACAAGAACAATGTAAACAGCTGAACACAACTAATAGAATAAGGCCGGGGTCACACTGGCGACAAAATCGTACGACTGCAA
>VIAB01002015.1:186656-197949 GCA_009801035.1 Oophaga pumilio | reverse complement strand
TATAACGTCCCTCGTAAACGATCCCGGTCACTGCCTCACACAATGTATTTCCATTCGTTCCCATAACACAGCTGCTAAGATTGAGAACATGACACATGTTTTGGGCGGCTATTTACGAGCCAGACAAGAAGAAACAAACAATTATTTTAGCCCTTAAGCACAGTATCCTCTATATCTAGAGGAAAGAAGGTTTAATCGTAGACGCAGATTCTTTACTGTAAGAGCAGTGAGAGTATGGAACTCTCTGCCACATGATGTGGTAATGGTTAATTCATTACAAAACTTCAAGGCGGACCTTGATGCTTTTCTTGAAAAATATATTATTACAGGTTATGGGTAGTGATGAGCGAGTATACACGGGTGGTCTCGAGTAATTGGAAGTGCTCGGAGATTTAGTTTCTGTTGCCGCAGCTGCATGATTCATGGCAGCTGGACAGCATGAATACATGTGAGGAATGCCTGTTTGATAAGAAATCCTCAAATGTATTCAGGCTGTCAAATAGCCGCAAATAATGCAGCTGCAGCGACAGAAACTAAATCTCCGAGCACGTCCAAATACTCGGAGATCACCCGAGCATGCTCGGGAAAACCCGAGCAACGAGTATACTCGCTCATCACTAGTTATGGGTACTAGATTCTGTGATGGGACGTTGATCCAGGGAACTAGCCTGATTGCATTATGTGGAGTCGGGAACATATTTTTCTCCTAATATAGGACTGCCCCATGGGTTTTGCCTTCCCCTGAATCAAAATGTCAGACTATAAGTCTACCTACAACCTTAACAACTATGAAACTATATCAACCTAAACATAGTTCAGGGCAATACCTAATGCTTCTCCACATGCCTTCAATTCATTTCGTTATTGTATGAAACACACAAAAAAATCATACCGTACAGGGATATATCGCGTACAGCAATTCAATTCTTTATAGTAACATGCAAAATGAATGATACACCTGATGAAGGGCATACCTGACCCATAAGCCCAACTCACATGTAATGTTCCTCCCATACAAGACTAAAGTCATGTACGTTAGAAACCTTTTACTGGAAACAATTCATTTTCTGCTTGATGGTTCCCTTTATCTACGATACAAATTGCTTACTCATTGTATTACTAGACCTGACAATTTATGCACGGCCGGCGGTACACATCCAGTGAAAAGCGCAAGTATATGATTTGGATACTGGAAATGAATATACTAAACTAGCTGTTTGTCAAAGAATAAAATGGCAAAATAAGATCCAGAGAATGAAATCAGGACCAGGAAATGAATCGGCGCAAATCATTGTTCAGGCTTTATGAAATGGAAGTCTCCTAATACGTGGAGCCCGCTCATACACCCCTGTGCTCTCCTGCTCTTGATGCTATTCTATGTAACCATGTATGACATTAATTTTACTAACTCTGTCTTAAGGACCCCAGTAAATGATAAGAAACAGGCTTATTTTACTTAAGGAACAAATGGGGAAAAATTCAGAAATGATGAGAGGATTACAAAAATGCTTTAACTAATAGAACCAGGGGGGGGTAAAATAAAGACACTAAGATGAAAACCAAATAGTGTCATGAAATTACATATGGGGTTTTGATGGGCTTGATTTTACGTCAAAACTCACCATCTCAAAACCACTTCTTTTCATCCGCCTGCAGGACTTGAGGTAAGTGCGTATGCGTTTTCTGGCACGCTCTTGATACTCAGGGAATTGTCGCCTGCATGAGTCAATGATTGCCTGGATCTTTTCTTTGGGCTGCTTAGAGATAGGGACCATTCGGTCCAAGTTTTCATCTACAAACAGCCTGACAAACATCTGTTGGTAAGAGGGAGACAGAGGAGAAGGGGTTGGACGACTGCTCTCGTCTCTCATCTTACTACCATAGATTCTTGATTGGAATAGATACGTTGTCATGAGCAGAAGATGGTTGGTAAAAAAAAATGAAGCATCATCCTAAGCCAAATATATTTCCTTATGAAGATATCTCAAGGCAGCAGGTAGAAACAAAAGGATTAACATTGCAAAAACACATAAATATCCCATAAAATAAAAAAAAGTAGCAAACATTGCTTCACTGTATCACGCTTTCTGTCGCTCTAGAAGTTAAAGCAAAGCAAACATTCATAATACATAAAACATATATAACAAGCAGCACAACACAAAGCTCTAGTCTAGTTATTATCTCGGGGAGTCTCTAAAGCAAATAAAAGAAAGGAGATTACCGCAAAAAGCATAAACATAAAGTGGACAATGTACAGTAAAAAAGGCATATACAGCTCAATGAAAAAGTCATCGAAATACTTAAGACGATATCACACACAACTCATATGTATATTTTTGTACTCGGAGAACAGTTACAAATAAATTAGTTTGTAAATGACTATAATTACTCATTGAGAGTGAATCACACAAACTCCCAATTTATTTACAAAAAGCCCAAAATTGTAATAATGTTATAGCCAAACGGACTTTATCAAGGAAGGGTGTATTTTCTAGAACATTCTATAAAACTTCCGTGGATAATACTAAAATACAGAATGCTAAAAAAATATTCTCATCAATATCTTCCTCAGTTGCTGAAATAAATTTTTAAGTAAACGTAGTCCACATTCCAAATGCTGTAATATGCCTATACGTTGAGATGCATTCTGGCAATGTAACAAGGTCATTTACATAAGAAGATGTTTTTGTCTTTTTTTATTTTTATCCCATTTAGATGGGATGGTCCATAAAAGTTCTAAAGAATCCAACAAATATCAATATATTTTATGGATAAGAAAATGTAACGAAAAGCTGAATATGTCTATAGGCAACAAACTTCCAAAGTCATCTGTCACTTGTGGCCCAAACGATTGAACAAAATAAAATAAAATGTAAGCTATAAGCATAACTACTGAGGGGACCTAGCGGGCGTATGTTCCGCAGCCTTGATTGTCACAATGATCACTTACATTAAAAGCTTTCAGGCGTTCTGCCTCCACTCCATCAGCTTCAGTTGCCTTCTCAACATCCTCGTGGTCATCGTGGTCATCTTCATCTTCATCACCCCGATTCAAAGACAAATCTTCACCACAACCACCTACACTTTCATTTTTTCCAGAGTCATAGCTGGAGTAGCTATGTGCTGGAGACTGAGAAAAGAAGAAGCAGCATCAGTTGACATGAACGATTTCCTAACTAATAAGCCTAATAAAATAAGACATAAATAAGATACATTTCAGCTAGCAAAGCATGAGTCCTGAATCTATACATTTTCTCAAAATTCTTCTAAATCTATACATTTTCCATACATTTTTATTTCTCTTTTTGGGAATTGTTTCTGTTGTGTTATTTTCGTCTAGTTCAACGGGTCCTTCTCATATAATTAATTTTAGATTGTTTTATTAAAGCTTTTATTAATAGTTTTTAAAAGCAATGATGTAAAATTGGACCAAACTAAACATAATAGATTCTAAATTGAATAAAATAGATATTAACTTTTAGAATAGTCTGACACAGGGCACAGTCAATGCTCATGTCCTCCTATAATAAGCTAGAGAACAATCACCATAATCATGGCTTCATATCTAGTATAACACAACAGAGTGATAATAATAATTTGTGAATAGAAGAGTCTTATGTATTTATTAAAAAAAAGTTTTTTCTTATGGTATTGAGAGAGCCGATTGATTTTCTATTGTTTCCTACTCTATGCTACGTATTTATGCAAAATCATATGTGATTGGGCATGAATTAACAAGCCATTTGTAAATGACCTCCTTCTGAGTCCTGAATGTTTCTGCTGAAAGCTAAAATCTGCAATTGAGGATCATCACGTTAGTACAGTAGGGTCACTATTGGCACTAGTGATCTGGGCACCTGAAGCTTCAGCCCTTGATTCCACATAGGGTTCTTCAGGTTCCCTTTCCAGGAATTGAATTCAGACATTGTATAATAATAATAATCTTTATTTTTATATAGCGCTAACATATTCCACAGCGCTTTACAGTTTGCACACATTATCGTCGCTGTCCCCGAAGGGGCTCACAATCTAGATTTCCTATCTGTATGTTTTTGGAGTGTGGGAGGAAACCGGAGTACCCGGAGGAAACCCACGCAAACACGGGGAGAACATACAAACTCCTTGCAGATGTTGTCCTTGGTGGGATTCGAACCTAGGACTCCAGCGCTGCAAGGCTGCAGTGCTATCCACTGAGCCGTATGATAGTATTATTTGGCCATTAATCGGTACATCAAAAGGCAAGGCTTCAAAAGAATCTTCACTGTACAAACCTGAGGGCCCATTTACACTGGCTGATAATTGAGAAAGGGGGTTCTTAGGAATCAAGAGTCAAATGAGGAAAACACATGTTTGTGGAGCAAAATGATTTTAACGCTTGCTAAGAAATCATCATTCTTGGCAGTACATAGTCCTGTCTAAGAACAATGGTATACTATGCGCACAGAACGATTTTATTGCATGCGGTCTGCCTAAACAGGCTATTAAAGGGAATCTGTCAGCAGGTTTTTGCTATGTAGTCTGAGGACCAGAGATAGTGGCTGAGACACAGATTTCAGGGATGTGTCCCTTATTAGGCTGTGTGTTGTTGTTTCAATATAATGAATGTTCTATCTCCAGGAGATTATCTCTGACCAGACTAGCTCCCTTGTACCAAGTAGTCCAACCACGCCTCTTCCTCTGATAAGCAGCTTGCTATTAATAGACAATGTACATAGAAAGCTGCAATGTTGTTTGGTCTCAACCTTCACAGCTCTGCTACATGCTACTTCTAACATCTCGGAATGTATTACAACTGTTGCACCCAGTAAAGTAAGTGATACATTGCAGGAATCAGGGTCTCCTTTCCTACATTATGCTGCTCTCAGATGAGGTCACAAAAACCTGCTGACAGATTCCCTTTTACCGACCTCTGATCACCTTTCATGTGGCTGATTAGTGGTCATTTAATGTCATCGATAGGACTGCCTAAATGCAGAATTAAACTGAACTTAAATAATTGACTTACTGTAGTGAGTACGGTATTAGCTTAGTTTTCATTATCCAGTAGGGGTGTATTTCTTTTGATAATGCATCAGGAGATTACTATTAGAATAGAACATTAAAATTCACAATGTTCAGATTTTTATATGGGGTAGGATTTTTTCAAATACTGAAATCTTTCTTAGATGTTGTCTGCTCTGGACAATTCCTTTTGTCCTTGTTTCCTTCTGGGACCCTCAGCAGTGAGATATAATCTTAGGGAAAACTTGGCAGTAGGTGTTCAGTTTTCCTGTAGCGCCACCGCAGGGGAAATAGAGCAATGAACAGTACCTATTCAGATAAAAAGACTGTGCACGAGGACAGGGCAGGTCCTTCACAGCAACAATGCTGATGGATAAGGATCCTGAACTGAGGACCCCTCTAATAATCCTGATCTGGTATAATATAGGGTATTGTATTTTATCCTGCTGCTCCTTCTTATAATTGGTATAATTTACTTTGCAATGATAACTGTAAAACTGCAGCACTGAAAGGAATTGCCATAAAATTAGTGATAATAACATTCTACTGGTGAAATCAGCACAATCCATAAAATGAAAGCCGATCATCTTTTTGTGTGCAAACTGTTCCCACAAAAACGACACAGTCTATTTTCTCTTCTAGCGGCTTTCTGCACAATAAATCAGGTTGAAGATGTTATATAGCCAGGGGGGCAGGCTCAAGCTGTGGGGCTTATAATGATATTTGTGCAATCTTGACTCTGTGAATGGGTACTTGAATTTATGGACATCTTAAATGAGCTAATGAGATATATTTATATGAGCTGTCTGAAGAGACGTATTAGCATGCTGTGAAATTTTATTGAGGAGATGGAAGTATCTATTATGCTTACATCCTATTCAGCAGGTCATTTTATTCTTACCTTTTCATTATAGTCATCATTTACTTTATTGTTTTAAACTAATAGATTCCAACTCTGATTTATAGCCTGAGACAGGAAGAGACTTCTTTAATCTCACTTTGATTAAAACATCTTAAACAATTGATGATGTGATCAGATGGCAGGTTAATGGTTCTTTCTGTTAGGCGCACATACAAGCATATTCACTATAGCTCTGTACTGTATATAGCAGCGTAAAGAAATATAATGTGCCTTCAAATATTATAGCCATCAAGAAAATTAAAGGGGTGGTCCATTACATTCTTGTGCCCATCTGAAAAGACAGACACCGCCAGTAAGAAGCGCAAACGGAGACCAAAATCTCATACTTTGGACTTATACAAATCAATACTTCTGTTATGGGCATGTCTGAATACCAGTTTTAGGGTATTCAGACCCAAACAGTGTAAGGAACGAACTTCAAAATTCCGTGTGAACAGCCCCTTATCAATTGAGTCTCTTATTAGGGGGTACTGCTTTTATTTGAGCAGAGCATTAGGCTGTTGTCAGGAGACTTTAGCGGCAAAGCAATGCTCCCTAAGAAAAAAGCAGGCAGTGGGAAGTAGCCACCATATAGGTCAATGTTCAACACTTTAAAAAGCATTACTATGTGATTTAGGATAATTAAGCAAGCTATGTCTTCTCTGACAGGATAATACACCCATCAGAGGGCAGCAGTTTCGGGTGTCTTGTGGCTATCGGTGCCGAGCACGGTGCTAGTTGGCTGTGTTAGAGGTCTTTGACAGAGGTCTATGAGATAATGTTTCTCCTTGTAGAGACTGATACCTGGCAAATTGAACTTTTTGATCCAGGCAATGCTCAATGGAAAAAAATTAGAAGACTTTGGTTTCACAACCGGTACCCAGGAACTCAAGTAGCACAAGTTGTATATGGTAACCTACATGGAGCTGACACTCCCTTCGTGCACCAGTCTCTAATATTTGCTGCCACTTTTTAATAGTATGAATCTTACTAAATGTGGTCATAGTCTGCTCTCACTGATTTAAAAATTAGATTAAGTATCAGCTTTTGATTTAATGGAGTGACATTTTAATAAAGTGAAATTAAAAAGTGGACAACATAAACCACACCAATAAAGACCATTGTAAAGTCACACTATTTTCATATAGTTTTAAGGGGTTGGACATACTGCCCACATTCCCCTTTGTTGACATATGCTGTGATGTGATGTTTTATAATGTTTTACATTGTTATGTGATAGAGTTGTGTTCTGCCTAGCAACAGGTAGTGAGTAGATATGGATAGAGTTAAGAGTTGAGATGATCCTAGAGAGGGAGCGGCTATGTAGCAAGATCAGATAGGACTTGCTGGTAGTGAGTAAGACAGAGCATAGCTTGCAACTAGAGCAGATCTTTCATCTGAGTACTCAGCAGAGCTGCATGAGTTGGGTGTCCCTAAAGTGAGCGGAGGCTGAGGCATTGAATAGCGTGATCATGAGCAGAGAAAGAAAAAGCGATAGGACAGAGTGATTTATCAGAGGTGGGTCATGGGACAGCATGCCTAGCAGTACGGCCCCGAGTTTACAACTCAGAGAGGTAACAGTTCAGTACGTAACAGGGAGTGTGAGACGAAGAATGTGCCCCAGGTGGGAGTTCCAGGGCATCAGCAGGCAGAGAGGCTAAGTACCAGCCATAGTGGCAAACTAGTTCCCCTAAGGGAAAGAAGGACGTGGGCTGAAGTATAGAACTCTCACTTAATGGACTGTAGTACATTGCTGAGTGGTGGTGAAGGAACTTAGGGTAGACATAAGCCTGGAAGAGACAGAAAGACCATTTGTGAAGATCCTCCATGTTGTAAAGGAAATGTTTGTGAAGTTATGCACCTGCTATCTATTGTACATATTCCCCATCAAGTTACTTTTCAGTAAAAGATTGTTTATTGTTGATTTGTGGTCTCCCTCATTGTACTTTTCAAGATCTTGTCCTAAAGTCACCGGCATAGCGCCCCCAAAGATGAAGCCCACACACCCAGCCAGGACCCCCATTTTTAATGTAGCATACCTGGGAGTAGAATATGAGTACCTCGCGCATGGCTACTACCCTGCATCACGTTACATTATAGATTTACAGGTCTTTAAATTGGTTTTCACATCTCATGAAGTGATTGATGTATCGGTAGTATAGGCCGTCACCTTGTGATTGTGGGGAGTCTTATGAGTGGGGCTATTCTGCACATCAGGGAAGAATAGTAAAGGGGCACAGTGATAAATCAGCACTGAAGTTTTGATTGGAAAATTAAATTCCATCACTTCATAACATGGGAATATCATTATTTTTGACCTCTTCTTATGCAATACTGTGAACCAAAAATAAAGCAAACGATGAAAATGAACAACCCTAGGCAAGAAGAGGTTATATACTGCAGAAAGAGCTTACATACTGTAGTAAGTATGAGCTCTGGACATGTGGTCATCCAAAATGATGGACCGATTCCTAACCAAGATAAAATGATCTCTCATTTCTGGTTACATTGACATCCGGACAAAACGGTTAGAAAGTTGTCAGGATGAAAAATAATTTTAATAAGAATAATCTTTCACACGCCATAAATACGTATTTTATTTACATAAATATCGCCATTGAAGCAATGTGTTTCCATTTCTTTCATTTTAAACATATTCAATTTAATTACCATTAAAATGATAAGATACTAGTTCAATAATTCTTATTTATGGAACCTGAACGAAGATCTATATTCTTCCTGCATTTTTCTGAGCACAGTAAACAGTATATTGCATCAGATATTATTGGCTTTGTCCATTTGAAGATGCATTTATATTTCACAAAGCTCTTAACTAAGTGAAAAAAATCGAGCTAACGTAACTTTTATTATAAGAAAGCATCATTCTTCGTTTCAACTTATATATAAAAATGGGAGATTAGTAACCAACACTGAATATATGAAATTGATTTTTACAGTATTCTGGAAGTCCAGAAGTTCTAGTAGCTCAGTATTTGCTTCTAACCCAGATCTAATAGATAGGGTGGTTATAATTAATATTAGTTTGCGCATTATTCATTATTTAATTTGTGCTATTTTAGGCTAAAGATCCCTATACACATTAGACTAATATAGGCTGATGTTGGCAGGCTCAGCCAACAGTATAGTATGTATACTATGCTGACAGATGATGTCCTGGGAGAAAAGCATCCAGCATGTACAATTTTGGACTGACAAGTCTTTTGTTTTCGGCAAGATAAGCTGCGGCCAAAGGGGTCTGGTAGCAGCTCTCTCATAGGGAACACAGGTGAACTCCTCAGAGCAAGTGCTTTTCCATACACAGTCGCCCTTGACAGAGCGAGCGCTCCTCCATACACAGTCGCACTTGGCAGAACGAGCGCTCCTCCATACACAGGCGCAATTGACAAAGCGATCGATCCTCCATACACAGGCGCACTTGACAGAGCGATCGCGCCTCCATACACAGGCGCACTCATTAGAGCAAGTGTTTTTCCATACACAGGTGCACTTGACTGAGCGAGTGCTCCTCCATACACAGGCGTACTCATCACAGCAAATGCTTTTCCATACAAAGGCGCACTTGACAAAGCGAGCGCTCCTCCATACACAGGCGCACTTGGCAGAGTGAGCGCTCCTCCATACACAGGTGCAATTGACAGAGCGAACACTCATCCATACACAGGCGAACTTGACAGAGCCAGCGCTCCTCAATACAAAGGCGCACTAGAGAGAGTGAACACTTATAAATACACAGGCACACTCGGCAGAGAAAGAGCTCTTCCATACACAAGTGCACTTGGCAGTGCGAGCGCTCCTCCAAAAACACGCGCACTTGACAGAGCGAATGCTCATTCATACACAGGCACACTTGGCAGAGAAAGAGTTCTTCCATACACTAGTGCACTTGGCAGTGCGAGCGCTCCTCCATACACAGGTGCACTTGACAGAATGAGCGCTCCTCCATACACAGGCGCACTTGACAGAATGAGCGCTCCTCCATACACAGGCGCACTTGGCAGAATGAGCACTCCTACATACACAGGCAACTTGATAGAGTGAGTGCTCCTCCATACACAGGCATATTTGTCAGAGCGAACACTCATCCATACAAAGGCACATTTGGCAGAGCAAGTCCTCTTATGTATATAGAAGTTGGGAAAGATGGGTTACTAGCAAATGATTGGCTGAACCATCATTCAGTCGACAGCTATCTATTGAGTATGTGCCTTAGTGGAGTGTTTAATTTTATTTTTGTGCAGCTAAAGACTAACGTGTGACATTTTAAAGGATCATGCAACTCTTTGCTCTAGAAAGGCGCTAAAAAAAGTAATAGACAAAAAAAAAAGCATCTTTGATTTCAAACAGTCAAAAACCCCATTTCACCATTTTGAAGAATTAGGCACAAAAAAATAAGACAAAACAAAAAAAAAGTTGTTAAAATATACAGCTTAAAAATCGTGGCCGATGGTCCAAGTTGTACATTCTTGTTACTGAGCTTTCGATTCCTGCAAAGACTTTTTAAGGGTCACTACACATGAGGAAGATTTGTCCATTGTAAATCTTTGGCAAAATTCACAAATCTGCAGAAAGAACTGAACTTTCAAATTTCAAAATCTACGCCTCAAGTCAATTTTCTTGCAGAAAATTTGCACAGCATGTGGATGAGCTCTGTAAATTTTCATCCACATGGCCACTAATGTACTCTGCTGCATATTTCTCACACATTTCTAGGAGGAAAAAAGGGGAATGTCAAAATACTCAGGAAAAGTGAAAAGCAGTGAAAAGTCCTCTTTACGGATGACTAATATGGTACCTGCAGTGGCAGACACAGACAGAAGAGAGTACCCTTGCAAGAACAGTATATCAGCCCCTCTTTGTGTCTGTGACAAAAGCTACTCGCTGTTTTGGAGATGGCATGGGCCCCTCTTAACCCTTGGGCCCCTGTGCAGCTGCACAGGTTGCACCAATGGTATGTCTGCCCCTAGGTATCTGTCAACTTCTACATCTGCCAGAAAAATAACAAAAACAAAACATTTTACTGTACTTGACTGTGAAGGATTGTATAATTTCTGCACTAATGTGTGTTATTCACAAATTAACGATAAAAGTGCTGCCTGCTTTTTACAATTCTTTTTTCCTACTTGGGCACCCCAATAATATGGTAATTCAAGGACTCCCAGTGATCATGTGTAATGTAGGTGGGGGGAACCTGGTAGCAAGTCATCTGCAGCTCTACTACAAGGAAATTCATTAGATTGGAGCTATCGAAAACAATGGGATGTCTGGGTAATGGAAGGATGCAATATTTCTTCTGGAAAGAGAGATGCTCTATGTATCCACTCTTTACTCTGGCTTATTGATGGAAGCTTTGAACTAGGGACTTCCACTGAT
>VIAB01002015.1:139378-156140 GCA_009801035.1 Oophaga pumilio | reverse complement strand
ACACACTAAACAATGAGTAACAAAAAATGATAAATGAATGGACAAAAAATGTTCAAATGTCAAATTAAAGACATGGCAAAAAGTGAAATTGTTCCAGAAAATGATGTATTTCTCCCGGACAAGTATAACAATTACACGTTTTATTATACACGTTTATTTCCTTTGTGTGTATTGGAACAAAGGCAAATTGGATATAATTTTACTCTAAAATAGACCGGACAAAATTTTTGGCACTCTCAATTTAGGCTGGTTTCACATTTGCGTCTGTACGTGTAGTGTTTGATCCGCATAGATCCGCATGCGTACATATCTTTAACATGGTGCACGCAGGGACATGCGTTTGTGTATGCATGAGTCGTTTCACGGTTTGCAGCGTGTCCGGCGAACGCAACATGCTGCATTTTTTTGAAGCGTCAAAAATCCGTGAAATATGCGCAGTCATGCGCATTCGGATGATTGCATCAAAACAACGCATTACTGTCTATGGGAACGCATTGGTACGCAAGGGCATGCACATGAATGTGTTCGATGCGCATGCAGACTTCAGACTGCGCATGTTCAGGAACTGATTACAGCACCTGGAAATATCGAGCGAATGCACATAAACATCACAAACGCATGCCAAAAGGCATGCACACAGCGTTTTTTTGGCGTCATGTGTAAGATGATGCGGATAAAAATGCTGCGTAAACATGCATACATTTTTGCATGCGTTTGCATATGCAGATGATACGCTGCGCACATATATGCATATGTGAACTTAGCCTTAATATTTGGCAAACCCTTTGGAATAAATAACTGCAATAGCTTCCTATAACCATCAACAAGCTTCTTACACCTCTCAATTGGAATTCTGGATGACTCTTCTTTCATATTCTTTAGCATTAAGGATACTATAATGCTGTAAATCATAAATAAGGGCAGGATGTAAATGCTAAGTGTTGGATCAGCCAGTGGGACTTATGCTGAGCAAAAACGGCCGCCTCTGTTACTGGCTTTTTCAATGCTGGACAGTAGGTGGCGCTGCTGTCTTCAAACATTTCGCAGTCTCCTGTGCACAGGGACTTGAGTTTATTTTATTACAGCTTTGATTTTTATTTTTACTTCCTTGGGTTTTCCCATATGAATTACATAGAACATATTTGTGAAACTTTCTCAAATATGGATGTATGAAAATATGGCTGTGTGTATTGTAACCCCGACTCCACATATGGGCCAAGTACACAGAGCTGTGCAAACAAGTCCTATCTTACAACACCCAGCTGCTTCTGTACAGGATCATACAGGATCATACAGAAATGTAGAGCTGATTACCTTTGAGGCTTTTCAGCATTGTGGACCTTGACCCCAGAGGAAACAGGTGTGTCTCGTAGTAGTTCCAGCACAATTGTTTATTGATTTACTCCACAACATAAGTAAGTGTGGAGAGATTGCCTGGGATCCAGCAATTAAAATAATTTACAAGAAAAACTGATCTTTCTATAATAAGGCAACATGCACATAAGCCAATTCTAATAAACTCTTACAGCCCACAGTCCTGGCCAGATGTGGACAAGGACAGAAGAGGGCTCATGTGGAAGAACAATATATTGGCCCTCTTCAGCCGAATAGCTCATCATAATGCCCAATTCAACCTGCTTTGGAGGTAAGAGTCGGCCCCCCTGACCTCTCAGGCCCCTGTGCGGTTGCACACATTGCACCCAATGTGTCCACCACTGGTCCTGACTCAAAATTGGGAATATTCACACATTGCAGATTAAACATGTGACAGTCATCTCACCTTGACTGTACAATGGCATTTATGATGCTGGTAAAGGGAACCTGTCCCCAGAAAAAATGCTCTTAACCTGCAGATATGGGGTTAATCTGCAGGTTAATAGCACTATAATACTGACTGGCGCCTGCCCTTAGCCGAAAGCTGCAGGGAGTAAATTAACTTTATTCTCCCTGGCAGCATTCGGGTTTTAGACATGGCGCCGGCCCTGGTTCAGTCACCACTCTGAGTATAGAGAGCAGCGGCTGTTACTGCGCCCCGGCACTGACTGACAGCCGGACACAATGTAGAGCCAGTGTTAATCAGATCCGGGTGCACGGTTACAGCCACTGCTCTGTATGGCGACTGAACCAGCGCCGCCCCGTCACTGACTGACAGCCGGACACAATGTAGAGCCAGTGTTAATCAGAGCCGGGTGCACTGCTCTGTATGGCGACTGAACCAGCGCCGCCCCCGTCACTGACTGGGGTAACATTTCTGGCGCGGTGAAAGGAAGTGCACGCCACTGGGGAGATACACCGATTTTATTTAGTGAATGAATTTGGCGCATTGTATTCCATCGAGCGCATCAATAAGACTACTTTTGCAGACTTATTTCTCTAGTCAAATTTTACATCCGTGCATGTCACACTAATACATTGGGACAGGTACCAATTAGAATGTCTTGTTATGTTCTTTTTAGGAAAGGGGTCTTCAATTTTGTTATAAAAAGAAAAAGGAAATGCAAAAACAAATATACACCTTAACTTTTTGCATACCCATTTTAATTGTCCAATTTTACAACGGACAGAATAATATCGTGGCCTTTTGCATGTACCTACCTGCCATATTTTTTTCCTTTGTAGAAAAGGGAGTTTTATTTTCTTTACAAAATAGAAAGAAATGTAACTACTATCTACACATTTCACTGTGCGGGGCTGTTTTTATCCACCTGTTTACTGAGTAATCAAATTTGACGCCTGTTTACGTCACAAAAACAGTATGGGTCGCTGTTACTTTAGGATTTTAGGTCGCCATGTGTACCTACCTAGCCTTTCTTGTTCAGTCTTTTTGTCAAGGGTTGAAGAACTGTGATAGAAAAGTTAAGTATTCACTAGTGAGCAAAATGTATAATGAAAGCAAAATGGCAATGGATGGGGTAGTGTGAGAGAAGAAAAAAACTATGGCTAAGATTGTGGGAGCCGGTAGTAGTAGCAGCACCACCACCACAACTGGCAGCAGCCGGTCTCATGCTGGATGGCTCCCTCTAAACTGTAACTGAAATGTTTCTTCTTGGTATGATTCTTTTACATGACAAAAACAAGGCATTTTAACAGTCCTCTTTACATGGCAAAGCATGCCCTCCCTCCAGGCTTTGCAGAAACAAAATGGTCTGCCTGAGCACCACCTGAATTGCAAAGTTGCAACATAACATATGTTGGAGTGTCTGTATGAGCACTATAAAGAGGTGACTGATCATACTGTGCAGTAGGCAAACTGGAGCTTGAGTTTCTTTGAAATCTGCCATTGGTAGCTGATAAAGAATGCATGTTGCCTACAAAGGCCATTCAAAGAGGCCACCAAATTTGTCAGTAAGGCCTCTTTCACACATCCGGCGGGCGCCTAAGCGGCGCCCCCGGCATTTTGCCGCGGGCGCCGCGTGTGAAAGCTTTCACACTTCTGGCGCCCAAAATGCGGTTTTTTGCCGGATGGTTTCTGATGCTTGGAGAGATCAAAGACCATCCGGCAAAACAAAAAAACGTTGCATGCAGCGTTTTTTCCGGACGCCGCAATGTACATTTGCGCCGCATCCGGACAAAACCGCATGCAACGCATTGACATGCGGCGCCATCCGGCGCTAATGCATGTCAATGCGAAAAAAACCGCAAGCGGCGCATCAGATTTCCCGATGCGGCGCTGCGGAAAAATGCCGGGGGCGCCGCTAGGCGCCCGCCGGATGTGTGAAAGAGGCCTAAGGAGAATTGTTGCATCAACATCATCCACCTTGTCTGGGGTAAAACACAAAAGATGCAAAAGTTGATGGAGGAAGAACAGGAACATCTACATATCCATGTCCATTCGCTACAAGGTCATAACTATTTGCAGCAGGATGTGTAGGATAGGTAAGGGAGAGCAGCAGCAGGTGGATCTGGTAGGTGGGGGGGATATTGAGTTATCAGAGACCCAGGCAGAGGGTAAAGGCTGTCAGAGAGAAATTGATGATGACAACGATGCTGGCCATTACAATCAACCACCACAGCGGCACCAATGGGGCTCTTGGTAGCATCAAGCAAAGAGATGACTTTTAAATCCTCCAGCTTTTAGACCCTCGTTATAAAAGCAAAATGCTGACGTTTTTATAGTTTGTGCTCCCTGCTCAGCCAAGCTTTCACCAAGCAGATGCAACCAACCAGGACTCCCCTCTCCACTCCCCAATACTCCCCTGCCTGTGCAATCATTATGGCTATAACAAATAGCTGAGGCAGCATCAATTACAGTGTATATTGGCATAATAGACCAGATGTTTTATCTGTCACTGCGCCTCACTGATGCACTTCAGAAAAAGGAAAATACCAACTGAACAGCCAGTTCAGTCCAACCTGGACAGTGTCCTTTCTCCTTCATATACCGAGATCCGATCTACGGACTTTTGGGCAGGAGATAAAACTGGTTTGCTCTCATGTCAAGCCTCTAGTGTACTGATAGAAAAAGTATTCAGAAGGGCAGGTGGCTTTGTCATGCCCAAGTAGGATTGTCCTCCACAAGCACGGAAAACCTTACATTTGTCCAAATGAATCAGGCATGGATCAGTGACAATTTTCATTCACCTACAGCCAATGATTAGATCAGCCATAGAAGCTGCCCACCTGTTCATTATGTTCTCTTCTGTTCTGCTGCCACCAAAGCAGATGCCCCCTGCCCAGCTGAGCATCTCCTACCTGTTCAGTATGATAAATCCATTGAGAAAGAATTGGAGTGACGCTTTGTGTTTGCATTACGTATTATAATACAGCTTATCCAAGAATTTTTTACTAACATTGTGTGGAGCTACAGTTTATGACCCATTTCATGCACCCTGGGCGAAACCACAAACGTAATTACCATAATCCTCAAACTACCCAATGACTCCCTATGGACTTTAATGATATTTTGTGGACCTGTGTTTTTACATATAACGTAATCTTGTGAATCCACATTTATCTAACAACTAGGGCTGCAATACTTTCCACGCACATCCCAGGTGCTGCAGCCGGGGCTTCCAGTGCTGGTCCTACGCTGCCAAAATTCTCTTTGCCTGCCCCATCATATTCTACTATAGTTGCTGCCACTGCCACATAAATTTCCACCGCTGACAGATAGCAACACGATGACTTCATAATTGAAAAAAACCTAAAAAGTGTATTAGTGCAGTGTGTTGTTAAACAGGCTTTTTGTGATAACAGGTTATTACCATCTGTTTACCTTTAACCAAATATTTTGAGGATACTTTGACATTTCTAAACCTGTGTTTGCATTAAACAGCTTGAAAAGGGTTCATTACAGTCCTAGGAGGCCTGTGTTACACGTCTTTTCTGGAAAATATGAATTTCAAGAGTAGTTGGCATATAGTAAGATATTTTTTTCACAATTCTTTCAACTCTAATTCTTTGTATATTCTGTTTATTTTTTAGTGATTTTCCAGACCAATAGCTACATGCATTTTCCTCCCAGAATATATGACATGCTAATTCGTAGGCCCCTATTCATCCAAGAGTGCTCTTTTGGCCTCACTCAGGCTGGTATATGTCAGCATAGCTCTACCCTGCTGTATAGAATAGCGCAGCCTCCTGTGCTATATCATATAAATCACGGCATCCAGCAAAACATTTTTTTTTTACTCTGGGAGCCTACAGTGACAGGCAAAAAATTCTCCTTACTTACACCAACAAACACTCCAAAATGCACTGCGAAGAATCTGTAGTTGCTGTCCACTGTATTTTTGTACCTTACAGGGAATACAGCAACACGCTCACATTGCTTTACTCTCTGAAGTTTCTCTTGTAGGAAGCATCCATAAGGGAACAGGCAGTTTACTGTAACTGCAGAGGTGGACAGGAAAAAAGATTTTGCTTCTAAGATAGTATGTTCTCATCAATACAATTCTAAAATAATTTTATGCTGTAATCAATGAGGCTTTGTCTAATGTTTGGTATGATCCAAGTGTTCATGCAATGAAACCACTGATGGTTCGCTTCACTATCATCTGATTTACAGGCAGTTGGGAGGAGGGGAACTAAAGCAAAGCTACTGTATGAAGGCATCATTTACTGGCATTTTATGAAACTTCTCTAAGGTCCATTTACAGGTTCTTTTGTGGAACAAAGTGTGCTTTTGGCTTCTTTCTATCATCTCTACAATCCCAATTCCTACAAAGTTAGGATTCTCAGTTAAATGTAAAGAAAACAAGAATGCAATGATTTGGAAAGTTCTCATAGCCATATTTTATTCACAACAGAACATAGAATGCAGATCAGAAGTTGAAAAGTAGACATTATTCCATTTAATTTGAAAAAATTAACTCGTTTAGTGTGCCAAATTTTTAGAATGTAGCAACATACGGTATCTAAAAAAAATGTTAGGATAGGGCCATGTCTATCTCTTATATAGCATCCCCCCTTATTTTTACAACAGTCTGTAAGTATCTGGGAATTGAAGAGACCGATTGCTAGAGTGTTTGGAGAAGAAGGTTGTCCTATTATAGTTTGATGTAGGATTCTAGATGCTCAAGTGTCTTAGGGTTTTTCTTTCGCAGGATTTTTTTCTTTCATAATGCACCAAATGTTTTTGAACTCTTCTTCCATGGAGCCATGCTGATGTGATGGTTGCAGTATGTGGTTTAAGCATTGTCTTGCTGAATCATGCAAGGCTTTCCCTGAAGCAGACATTGTCTTGATTGGAGCATATATTGATCTAAAACATCTGTATAATGCACAGCATTGATATTGCCTTTCAACATGTGTAACCTGCCCATGCCATACGCAATAACAATATCCCATACTTTCAGAGCTGCAGGCTTTTGAACTTTTTGTGGATAACAAGCTGGATGGTCCCCCGCCCTTTGAGTCCGCAGGACACAGCGTCTGAGGGAATGCTATATAAAAGTAGACATGGCCTTATCCTAACCTGTTTTTAGATATGTTGCTACAATATAAAAATTTAGCAAACTACACAAGTTAAGTTTTCAAATGAAATTTAAAAAAGTTTAATTTTCAACTTCTGATCTGTGTTCAATTTTCTGTTGCGAATAAAACACATGGCTACAAGAGACTTCCAAATCATTGAATTTTCATTTGCAGTTCATTTTACCCTAATTGGGGATGCAGATTTTGGGGGGCACTCGCCAACAGTCTAAAATGGTGTTTCTCAAACCAGACCCATAATACTGTACATCATCTCAATTCCTTTATGAACATGACTTTCTTTTATGTGGCATCCAATTTCTGTGTTTTGTTTTAATGCATGATACAATGATTTCCTCTGATAGTATCCCAGTCTAGATTGTAGCAAACTGCACACACACACACAGCATAAGAGGTCTACAGGGCCTGCTTTGTGACATCGTTTATATTGATTTTCATATACTGTATATTGCTATTGACCAATCCAAAAAAATCTATAGAAACATTATTAAAAAAGTGTGGTCTAATATCCTCCAAAAGCCTCATTCAGGGGTTTGTTTTATTTTTGCTTATGAGAAAAAATGACTCTTTTTCATTAGTGTGCTGGATCCGCTATTTATCCATTTACAGTCCGCTTGCCCATTTTTAACATAAGTATGGCATCTGTTTTTCCCACGCCCAAATAAAAAATATATTTAACAGCACTCGGTTGAAAAATCAAGGCTTTCTGTTTTTTACATGGACCCGTTGACTTGCATTAGCAAGTTTTATCTTTGACTCAGATAAAAAAATGAACATATTACTTTTTTCTTTTTTTGCAGATACTCGATCTGCAAAAACCATGGATATTTGAACAGCCCCGAAGACTTTAATTTGTAGAACACAAACTTGAAAAATAAAGGCCTGAAGAAGGCCTAACTTAATTATACCTACAATTTTTCTACATCCAAGTAGCAAATGCTGGCAAATGGAAATATTCTAGTGTGAACAAAACTATAGTCAACACCAGAAATAAGTGTATGATGTTCATCTTAGTTATTTTTTTTACTTACATTTGTTTTTTTATTACATATAAATATAATGAGCCAATAGTAATAGTGAAATGTAGCAGAACTAGTGTTTATCTATATTAGTAGGTCAGCTCCTTCTCATATGTTCATAGGTCAGGTATTAACTCATGTCTTTCATGGGACAGTCTCCTCTGACTTGTGTTATTCTCATTTTTCCTCCATCATGCCTACACAAGCCTCCATCTACAGTTCTATTCCTCATCTCAAGCATCAGTTTTGTTGGCCGGCCAGTAGTGGTGGTGCAGATGTGGCATCCCTCGGGCAGGATCCAACCTTTCTCTTGCTGTGCACCCGGGGATTAGCCTGACTTCACGAATTTCTCTCCTCTACACAGTGAGAGCTAATCTTTCGTGTATGAAGCAGGGGAGGGTGTTGCCATGACGACGTGCACATTCTATCAGTGGGGCTGATCCTGCTGCGCCGCGCCGTAAAAAAGGAATCCGGAGAAACACATACTCTTCTTTCCTTTCTTGCTCCTGGGTCTCTCCTACCGGATTTCCAGCTTTTAAGAGCTCATTGATAGACCACAAGACTTATTCTGCAGTGCTAGGCAAGATGCGATAGAAAACCTTCTTTGTTTTTCAACATTTTTCACTTTTTCCGTATTAAGTCCTGGGATCCCTGCAGAAATGCTGCCACTAATCGCAGGGTTAATGCCGCTTTATTACACGCATCTGCAGAAAGAGGACAGGCGGTCTGGGTAGATGGGTAGAGATGAAGGAAGAGATTATTGGACCTGGCAGCGGCAATGAGGGAGGACGCTGCTGACAAGTGCCAGTCTCTGAAGGCAAAGCTCGGGTAGCCATGAGGTGAATGTGGAAATGCTACCTACGTCACAATGAAGACCCTAGAGACGGCATAACCAACGCATGCGTCAAGCTCTTCATCCATTAATAAAGCATAGTAATAGAAATGACTAAATTAAAACTTCTAGCTCCTGCATAGTAATAAGTGTTCCCCAGGCCCGATTTTATATTGTGCCATGCCCCACCCATGATACATCTAGACGGCACAGAAAAGACTTCGCCAGACAAATGCTCCTCACGGGGCAATATTTTCTGGGAATACACATGGATAATAGGAAAATAATACTTGAATTTAAATGTGTAATATATTATATTTTCACAGAGCTGCTATAATATTCATTGCCATTGGCCTCTGTGCCTATTGAGGCCTTCTAAGGGAGTCAATTAGCCTGCCAAAAAAAAAAAATCCCATAGCAAGAGCCACATATTACAGATAAGGTAGCCTTGATGATGGTTGCTGGAACATTTCCATACTTATAATGATCATACCAGCATATTACGGAAGTGTAATATTTGCAATTCTCTAAAACAATCATTAAAAAGGATACAAAAGCTCAACTTTTGCCCTTATGCCTTTCTGCATTAACATTAATCCAATTTGGGGTGTTGATCCCTAGGAATGTGAAAAAAAAATATTTTAAGACTCAATGCCTAGATTTTACAAATGTCATGAAATGAAGCCCTCAGATGGCTAAGTAAGGGTTAATACGCTCCGAGCTGTGACCATATGACTTCAGTGGAACTACAGGCTTCAGCATGTTATATGATGCTGCTGGGAATAGTAATTCTATGGTCTGGATTAATTCCCAGCTCGATAAATTGGTTCTTTAACTGCACTCTACTGGCCAGCAGTGAGACTGACAGCACATTTACCAAGCACGAAGCACTAAGCAACTACTGTATGCAAGACACCGACTATTCTGCATGTATGATTATTGCTGGAATTGGTAAACCTACTGTATAAAGTACAATTAAATGTAATATTCTACCTACAATGTATTGATTGTTTCCAATACAGCATCAATACAAAGCTGGAGGATATCATATTCTATACAAGTGACTAATCTAGTCTATATAAGTGACTGGTGCTGCATACAGTGAGGAAAAAAGTATTTAGTCCGTCACCAATTGTGCAAGTTCTCCCACTTAAAAACATGAGACAGGCCTGTAATTGACATCATAGGTAGACCACAACTATGAGAGTCAAAATGAGAAAACAAATCCAGAAAATCACTGTCACGCTGTATCACAGATACACATATAATGCCAGTAATCAATACCAAGAGGGACAACATGCAGTATAACACATAAATAGGAAATCTCAACATGTACATAAAGTATAGTATTACCTGACATAATATCCGTTGTACTGCGGGTGAATCCTGAAGACGTATAACGCTGTACTCAGGCTGGAGGTGGACCGGGGTCTATGCTGACCCTAAACTGGGGTCCTGACTAGTCCCTCAACCTGGAGGTACTGTTAATGGTACAGAGGTCCAGGCCGCCAACGTAACCCTGTCTCCTATTAGTCCCTGACAACTGCAATCTAGTCCTCAGAAGGACCCTGATTACCACACAGGGAATAGACAGGTTACTGCTTAACAAACAGTAAAGACAAACGAGACAGACAGGGGACAAAGCAAACACTGTCTTGCATACAACACTTAAACACAGAGGGAACACCAATGGTCTAGGAGATAAACTATAATCAAGGATAGGAGAAACCACAAAGGAACTCTTAGCTTAAGTCTTCTCATGACCTGATCCAATCTGCTGGTCTGCATGTAAGCTTTCACCGGCATCTAACAAGCAGACTGGCAGGTATATAAAGGAAGCTAATTAGTGCATAATCAAAAGCAGCCGGGCGAGACTGGACCTAGTCTTAGCAAAGAGCTAGGTAAAATTAACTCCCTCACTACCAAACACAAAGTAACAGCAACTCAGCTGCGAGAAGTCAGAATGTGCAATCGCGACGATCTTCGTGGCGATACACCCATGACAATCACCTTGTCTGATTTGGCAAGATTTATTTTGGAAATTATAGTGGAAAATAAGTATTTGGTCACCTAAAAACATGCAAGATTTTTGGCTCTCACAGATCTGTAACTTCTTCTTTAAGAGGCTCCTCTGTCCTCCACTCATTACTTGTAGTAATGGCACCTGTTTGAACTTGTTATCAGTATAAAAGACACCTGTCCACAACCTCAAACAGTCACACTCCATACTCCACTATGGTGAAGACCAAAGAGCTGTTGAAGGACCCCAGAAACAAAATTGTAGCCCTGCACCATGCTGGGAAGACTGAATCTGCAATAGGCCAGCAGCTTGATGTGATGAAAACAACTGTGGGAGCAATAATAAGAAAATGGAAGACATACAGTACAAGACCACTGATAATCTCGCTCGATCTTTGGCTCCACGCAAGATCTCACCCCGTGGGGTCAAAATGATCACAAGAATGGTGAGCAAAAATCCCAGAACCACACAGGGGGATCTAGTGAATGACCTGCATAGAGCTGGGACCACCGTAACAAAGGCTACCATCAGTAACACACTACGCCGCCAGGGCCTCAGATCCTGAAGTGCCAGACGTGTCCCCCTGCTTAAGCCAGTACATGTCCAGGGCCATCTGAAGCTTGCTAGAGAGCATTTGGATTATCCAGAAGAGTATTGGGAGAATGTCATATGGTTTGATGAAACCAAATTAGAACTGTTTGACAGAAAGAAAACTCGTCGTGTTTGGAGGAGGCAGAATGCTGAGTGGTGGTGGCAACATCATGCTTTGGGGCTGTTTCTCTGCAAAGGGACCAGGACGACTGATCCGTGTACATGAAAGAATGAATGGGGCTATGTATCGTGAGATTTTGATTGCAAATCTCCTTCCATCAGAAAGGGCATTGAAGATGAAATGTGGATGGGTCTTTCAGTATGAAATTGATCCCAAGCACACCGCCAGGGCAACGAAGGAGTGGCTTTGTAAGAAGTATGTGAAGGTCCTGGAGTGGCCTAGCCAGTCTTCAGGTCTCAACCCCATAGAAAATTTTTGGAGGGATTTTAAAGTCCATGTTGCCCAGCAACAGGCCCAAAACATCACTGCTCTAGAGGAGATATGCATGGAGGAATGAGCCAACATGCCACCAACAGTGTGTGGCAACCTTGTGAAGACTTACAGAGAACCTCTGTCATTGCCATCAAAAGATATATTACATAATATTGAGATGAACTTTTGTTAATGACCAAATACTTATTTTCCACCATAATTTTCAAAATAAATCTTGCACACAGCCCCCTATATAGTGTAAGAGCCCACACACAGCCCCTATATACAGTATGAACCACCATATAGGCTCCTATATACAAAATGAGCCTCAACATTACCCAATGCATACAGTATGAGCCCTACATAGCCTCTCTATATACAACGAGCCCTCACATAGCCTTCTATATACAGTATGAGCAATCAGATAGCCTCCTATATCCAGAATGCATGCCCAATAGCCTGCTATATACAGTATGAGCCCCCATATAGCCTCCTATATTCAGTATTAGCCCCTCATAGCCTTCTATATTCAGTATGAACCCCCACATAGCCTCCTATATAAGTTATGCTGCTCCAGTCTATGGAGCTTCATTCTCTGAGCAAGGCTCCATATGTTGGACAAAGAAGACACGGATCATCTTGGGACCTCCATTTGGACCGGTGTGGATTTTTTTTTTAAATAAATGGGTGAAAGAGGGAAATTGTTGGGAAGTGATTTAAAAAAAAAAAAGGACTTTTCTGTGTGTGCGTTAATTTCTTTTGACTACAGGATTAGTAATGGGGGTGTCTGACAGACACTTCTCCATTACTAACCCAAGGCTTGATGTCAGCGCCAGCTGCTGACTTTAACCCTACAAACCCATTACCCTGATTTCCAACACATCAGGGCAATGGGGAAGAGACAAGGCTAAGAGTCAGAATTGGGGCATTTGATGGATACACCATTTTTGGGGTGGCTGATTGCTGGCCTTATTAGTCTGGGAAAAGGCGAATTTCGACCTTCCCAGCCTATTAATATCAGACTGCAGATGTCTGCTTAGCCTTTGCTGGTTATTAAAATTAGGAGGGATCCCATGTCATTTTTTATGGTCCCCCTCACATGACACTTGGATTAATTTCTGACAGAGTTTGATCCGAGTGTCATTAGCATAATCGTTCCCGATTCTCTTGCAAGAGTGTGAGTGTACCCGTGGTGTTATATGCAGCAGATGTTCCGATTAGACAATCAGGAAAGAAAACCATGTGTGTATCTGATCCGCAAAGATGCACCCTAATGCTTTCACTTTATATTGAATTCTTGCATGTATATTATAGATGTGATAATGCTGCAGCGCAGGTACCGCTGCTGGCTCCGGCCTGCTGAATGTGTTTTTTTTTCCCAATCCATATTATATTCATTGTTTAAAATAAGGGGCAGGTCACTGAGGGATCAGTGAACTGTCAGAAGCCATACACATGAATACCTAATCAGAGCACCACATGAAGACCCTCCACAGGCCGCCTCGAAGCATGAGCATATCATTAACTCAAAACTGAAAATAAAGACAACAACTACAAGACGGATTTCATTAATCAAGGTATCAAAATGATCAGTATAAAAGCAACAACCTGACACTGTATGTAGGTTACTGTGCACAATCCTGCCGACAGGTTCCCTTTAATCTCTTCACACAAATTTTCATTAATGACACAATAAGACCACCAAATGGTACAAAAAAAGTTCAATTTAGAAGTCACAGGATAATAAAAAGTCAAAATTCCAAAAGGTGTAATATCTATAACCAAACCCTAATGATGAGAACCTTTTGATGGACACTCAACCAGAACTACAAGAGACTCAGCCACACGTCATTTACCATCTACAGTCATGGCCAAAAGTTTTGAGAATGACACAAATATTATATTTTCACATGATCTGCTACCCTCTGGTTTTTATGTGTGTTTGACAGATGTTTTTATCACAGACAGAAATATAATTGCAAACATATGAGTAACAAAAGCTTATATTGACAGTTAGAATGAGTTAATGCAGCAAGTCAATATTTGCAGTGTTGACCCTTCTTCTTCAGGACCTCTGCAATTCTCCCTGGCATGCTCTCAATCAACTTCTGGACCAAATCCTGACTGATAGCAGTCCATCCTTGCACAATCAATGCTTTCATTTTGTCAGAATTTTTAGGTTTTTGTTTGTCCACCCGTCTCTTGATGATTGACCACAAGTTCTCAATGGGATTATGATCTGGGGAGTTTCCAGGCCATGGACCCAAAATGTTTTGTTCCCTGAGCCATTTAGTTATCACCTTTGCTTTATGGCAAGGTGCTCCATCATGATGGAAAAGGCATTGTTGATCGCCAAACTGCTCTTGGAGGGTTGGGAGAAGTTGCTCTTGGAGGACATTCTGGTACCATTCTTTATTCATGGCTGTGTTTTTAGGCAAGACGGTGAGAGAGCCGATTCCCTTGGCTGAGAAGCAACCCACACATGAATGGTTTCAGGATGCTTAACAGTTGGCATGAGACAAGACTGGTGGTGGCGCTCACCTTGTCTTCTCCGAATGAGGCGTTTTCCTGATGTCCGAAACAATCGAAAAGGGGATTCATCAGAGAAAATAACTTTACCCCAGTCCTCAGCAGTCCACTGCCTGTACCTTTTGCAGAATATCAGTCTGTCCATGATGTTTTTTCTGGAGAGAAGTGGCTTCTTTGCTGCCCTCCTTGAGACCAGGCCTTGCTCCAAGAGTCTCCGCCTCACAGTGCGTGCAGATGCACTCACACCTGCCTGCTGCCATTCCTGAGCAAGCTCTGCACTGCTGGTAGCCCGATCCCGCAGCTGAAACACTTTTAAGAGACGGTCCTGGCGCTTGCTGGTCTTTCTTGGGCGCCCTGGAGCCTTTTTGGCAACAATGGAACCTCTATCCTTGAAGTTCTTGATGATGCGATAGATTGTTGACTGAGGGGCAATCTTTCTAGCTGCGATACTCTTCCCTGTTAGGCCATTTTTGTGCATTGCAATGATGACTGCACGTGTTTCTTTAGAGATAACCATGGTTAACAGAAGAGAAACAATGATGCCAAGCACCAGCCTCCTTTTAAAGTGTCCAGTGGTGTCATTCTTACTTAATCATGACAGATTGATCTCCAGCCATGTCCTCATCAACACCCACACCTGTGTTAATGGAGCAATCACTGAAAAGAGGTTAGCTGGTCCTTTTAAGGCAGGGCTGCAATGATATTGAAGTGTGTTTTGGGGGATAAAGTTAATTTTCTAGCCAAATATTGAATTGGCAAGTAATTGCTGTTAAGCTGATCACTCTTTATAACATTCTGGAGTATATGCAAATTGCCATTAGAAAAAGTGAAGCAGTAGACTTTGTAAAAATTAATATTTGTGTCATTCTCAAAACTTTTGTCCATGACTGTATACAAAATTTGAATGTACCGGAAATAATGTCCTAAGAGACAAGGACATCACAGCGATGTATCTGAACTGATAGGCTGAATATATATTTCCTTCCATTCAATTTTGTGAATGAAATGAAATGAGTTCAATTCATTTTTTCTGGCTCCTGATACAGAATGTATTTCTTGATGCCATTCATTTTCTCCAGTCCATCGTCACTGATTCAGATAAAGAGTTGGAGCTATCGCTGACCCATATTAATGCTTTAATGTGTTCCAACAGCTCAGCATTGACCACTGTGGTGCTGGATGTCGTGGCATCTTTAACATCTGCAGTCTCATAATTTTTTCATAACCTTATTTTCTGCCATTTGAACCAAATGAATGTAAGGTCTACAGCACAAGGTGTTTTTCCTGTGGATCACTGAGTCACAGTCCTAATATGTACTCAAGCTTGTCTTTAATAACTACTTAATCTTAATTATACCTGTTTTACTGCGAGTACGTGGCATGCCTCCATCCACGGCTCTCACAGAGATTTTTAGGTTTTATGTAAATAAATCATGATCTTTGTTATAGACATGTTATGGAACGATCTCCTATTATTGTGAGTATATGGGAAATTTATTGTTTAAATCTAGAGGCAAAAAGCAGAGAGTTTGTAATAATTGTAGTCTCTCGGAATTGCCTCCACATAATTCACCTGGACCAAAGGTCTATATACAGGTTCTCAGGTTTCTTCAATGACTGCACACAGTGAACTTGAAAATCAGGAGGAATTGAAGTAAGAAAGTGGCAGAAGTTTTTATTATATAATGTATAAAGAACTGGCCACTTTCTACTGAAATCTCTGAAAACTGACATATACTTGCATAGAAAACTGTAAATCCCCCTTCATTTCTTACTGCAGTATACGGGTTCCAGTCATTCGCTGCCCATGGATCTGGTATTTTGGCAATAGATACCGTGTCCACCACATCCAAATAATTTAAACCCCTTCTTTTTGGGCCAAAAATAGTTTTTGAAACTTGGTTTCAATATACATTTTGCACCATTTAGCTTTTATAGCATTTGTAACTATTTTATTTTTTTTGTCTGAACACCTGTGCTGTATTTATGACCATAGAACATATTTGAAGAAGTTGTCCACCACCTGGACAACCCCCTTCTCATACCCCACACTTGGATCTGATAAAATAAAAAAGCTTATACTCACCTCCAGTGCCGGCGCCATTCCAGAGGTGTCGGCAATCGCGTTCCAGGGCTTTTGTGCGGTTGTTATGACACGTGAGCCTGGTGCCCAATCAGCGCTGGTGTTACTGGCCCCACCTTCAGACAAATCGAACATCAAGAGGAAGTCAGGGCTGTGGAGGATGTTGGAGACAGTGACGCCACTGGTTATTGGGTGCCAGGATTATGTCTCATAACAACCGCATGAGAGCCCCAGGAACAAGAATGCTGACCGCTGAAATGGCGCCAGGACAGGAGATAGATAACATAGAATCATAGAATGGTAGAGTTGGAAGGGACCTCCT
>VIAB01002015.1:99479-118569 GCA_009801035.1 Oophaga pumilio | reverse complement strand
TGGGCTGAAAATCTCGGCTTATACACGAGTATATACGGTAGTAAAAATTTTATATAGTGGACAGGGTCCTGTGTGAAATAGTGATTGCCCCTAAACCTAATAAATGGTTGGGCCACCCATAACTGCAATCAAGTGTTTGCGATAACTGGCAATGAGTCTTTTACAATGCTCTGAAGGAATTTTTGCCCACTCATCTTTGCAGGATTGTTGAAATTCAGCCACACTGGAGGGTTTCCGAGCACAAACCAACTTTATAAGTTCGTGTCACAGCATCTCAATTGGATTAAGGTCAGGACTTTGACTAGGTCACTCCAAAGTCTTAATTTTGCTTTTCTTAAGCCATTCAGAGGTGGACTTGCTGGTGTGTTTTGGATCATTGTCCTACTGCATAACCCAAGTGCGCTTCAGCTTGAGGTCATGAACAGATGGCCAGACATTCTCCTTCAGGTTTTTTTAGTAGACAGCAGAATTCATAGTTCCATTTACCACAGCAAGTCTTCTAAGTCCTGAAGCAGCAAAACAGCCCCAGATCATCACACTACTACCACCATATTTTACTGTTGGTATGATGTTCCTTTTCTGAAATGCGGTGTTACTTCTATGTCATTTGCAATGAGACATACACCTTCCAAAAAGATCAACCTTTGGTTCGACAATCCACAGAGTATTCTCCCAAAAGTCTTGGGTATCATTACGATATTTTCCGGCAAAAACTGAGATAAGTCTTTAAGTTCTTATTGTTCAGCAGTGGTTTTTGTCTTGAAACTCTGCCATGCAGGCCATTTTTGCCCAGTCTCTTTCTTATGCTGCAGTCATGAACACTGACCTTCACTGAGGCAAGTAAGGCCTGCAGTTCTTTGAATGTTGTTGTGGGGTCTTTTGTGACCTCTTAGATGAGTTGTCACTGCACTCTTGGGGTAATTTTGGTCGGCCGGCCACTCCTGGGTAGGTTCACCACTGTTCTATGTTTTCGACATTTGTGGATAATGGCTCTCACTGTGGTTCGCTGGAGTCCCACAGCTTTAAAAATGGCTTTTTAACCTTTTCCAGACTGATAGATCTTAATTACTTTGTTTCTCATTCGTTCCAGAATTTCTTTGAATGGTGGCATGATGTCTAGCTTTTGAGGATCTTTTGGTCTACTTCACTTTTGTCAGGCGGGTCCTATTTAAGTAATTTCTTGATTGAGAACAGGTGTGACAGTAATCAGGCCTGGGTGTGGCTAGGTAATTTGAACTCAGCTTCCCAAAGATATGATAAACCACAATTATTGCATGGGTTTTTTTTGGGGGGGGGGTCATTCACTTTTTGACATAGGGCTCTGTAGGCTTGGATTTTTTTCCTTAATAATAAAGACCTTCCTTGTAAACTGCAATTTTGTGATTACTTGTGTTATCTTTGTCTAATATTTAAATTTGTTTGGTGACCTGAAACATTTTAGCGTGACAAACATTGTACATAGTGTATATTGCATATACTATTGATGCACGTATTTTATACATTGTATATAGTGTACACTGTATGTAGTATAAATTGTGTAAAGTGTACATTACATAGAGTATATAGTAGATGGTATACAGCGTACACTATAAAGAATTGAAGAAAAAGGAAATGATCGCACAACCGCCGAAAATAGAAAAGCTTTACTTCTTCTTTATTATACAGCGTACATTATCTGTATATATTCTACATTGTATATAGTATAGATTTTATATAGTATATAGTCTGCATACAGCATGGAATGAATACAGTGTGCATTGTATATAACGTAGATTGTTAGGTGAGAAAAAACTGTTGTAAAGTAGGTCAGATTTTAAAGATAGAAGTATTAACTTTTTATTATTTTATCAATTAACAAAATGTAAAGTGAATGAACAAAAGACAAACTGAAATCAAATCAATTTTTTTATAACCACCATTTGCCTTGATCATATTGATATCAGGGATTTGTGAGGTCCACATTTTCACTTCCAGGATTTCTTATTCTTCTTCACATTGAAGATAGTTCTTAGGCCTCTTTCACACATCAGGTTTTTGGCGTCAGGCACAATCCATCCAAAAACGGAAAGGACGGATCCGGCGCTGATTTTGAAAAAACTGATGCAACGGATCAGGTTTTTTGCTGGATCCGTCCTGAACTTTTGAACCTGTAAATGCTTGGTACGCATGTCCGGACTGAGGAGAGATAGAGAGACCTTGGTTTCCAGAATCCGGATCAGTCTTTTGCCGGATTGCACAAAAGACTGATCCGGCACCATAGACTTGTATTGTTTGCGGCCGCCTGATGCACCGCTTCAGGCGCTATCAGGCGGGTGCAGCAGAAAAAAAAAATGTTGCAGTGACCGTGACGCAACGCAAGGACATCCGGCGCAATCCGGCGCTAATGATAGTCAATGACAAAAAAACGGATCCGGCGGATTAAAAGAACGGATCCGTTTTTTTACAAAAGCGCCGGATCGCGCCTGACGTCAAAAAACTGATGTGTGAAAGAGGCCTTACTGACATTGGGTGTATTTTTTATGTCTTGGTTCATTGTCATGTTGCAGGATACATTTGAGTCAATGAAATGCCACCCTGATGGTATTTCATGATGGATAAATATCTGTAGTGTCTGGCCAATGAAACGTAGTGCATCAGTTGAAAGACACACCATGATTACTTCCCTCGATAGCAGAAGATGTCCGGTAGTGCAATCAGTTCAGAACTGGCAGAAACCAGTGCGACCCAACTACATGCATTTACTGTTTGGAGAAGTGTGGCCAGAAATAGTCTTCATGAAAACCATACTTGGAGGAAACAAGGCCAAGTGACTCAACTATCCACGAAAACATAGGAACTGGTTTAAGAGAAATGGCAGCAGGTGCTCTGGAATATTCATCAGTTAAAATGTGAAATATTTGACTGTAACAGGAGGCAAAGGACTTAAGAGCGGTACAATAATGAGTGTTTGCAATTAACAGTAAAGCACGGTGTAAGTTCCATGCAAGTTTGTGGCCGTATTTCAGCAAATGGAGTTGGGGATTTCGTTAGGATTAATGGTGTCCTAAATGTTGAGGAATACAGGCAGATACTTATCCATCATGCAACACCATCAGGGAGCCATCTGATTGGCTCCAAATTTATTGTGCAGCAGGGCAACAACCCGAAACATACAGCCAATGTCATAAAGAAGAATAAGGAATCCTAGAAGTGACGATAGGGCCCCATAGAGCTCTGATCTCAACATTTTTGAGCCTGCCTGGAATTACAAGAAGAGACAGATTTGCGCAAGCCTACATCTACAGATGATCTGTGGTTCATTCTTAAAGATCTCTGGAACAAACTCCCTTCCTAGTTCATTCAATAATTGTGCAAGTGTACCTGGAAGAATTAATGATTGATATTGTTTTGAAGGCAAAGGATTGTCACCAAATTTTGATTTGCTTTAGGTTTGTCTTTTGTTCATTCAGTTTGCATTTTGTTAATAGATAAGAATAAACTGTTAACACTTCTATCTTGGAAAGCTGGCCTATTCTACAACACTTTTTCTACACCTGACAATCTACACTACAGTATATACAGACAATATACACGATATACAATGATTTGATTGACATTCCTCTTTTTGTTCATTCACTTTGTATTTGATAAAACATAAAAATAAACTATTAACAGTTGAAAGCATTCTTACTTTCTAGCATTTTTTCCACTCTTACCTACTTGCTTACAACTTTTTCACAGTACTCTGTATACTGTAGAAGGATCTTTTGAAACTGAAATTCGCTGACATCACCAAATCTGCTCATAAGATTTAACTTGCAGCATAAAAAATTGCATATAAAATTGTGAGACTCTCAATACAGGAAAGCATGTAATTGCTCTCTCTAGATGTTGCAATATGTTGCCAATTTGTTCATTCCAGGCCTAGAAGATTTGGTGATGTCCTTAAAAATCATGGAGGTCATACAAAATACTAAATGTAGTAGTTTTTGACTTGGGATGTATTCATTCTTGCATTTTCTACAGTAACTATGTCTAACTACATTATTAACCTTACTTTAATGTTATGGGTTAAATAATGTTCTATGAAACTCAGTCTTGTTAACATTTTTGGAAATTGTTTTGTTTTTCAGTGAGATATTGATCCTAAGCTTACTTTTTAAAGCGGGTGTACTCATTTATCCTGAGCACTATATATCATATGTGCTGTGAATGTGCATATAGTATAGGCATTATGTATGTAAATATAGCATAGACACCTGGTGATATATAGTTTTCACCTGGCTTTCAGAGAAGGGGTAGAGTATCTACATTTAAAAACTCAGTGCAGATGAGTATTCATAGGAAATCTTATTTTTGAATAACCGCCAATGTAATCATGTCAGCAATCTCCTGATAAATAAGCAAAAACGCTTTTTCATCTGGTGACAGGATCATTTATAATAGTAATCACCATTATCAGTATACTGAGTGTATTACCGTATATACTCGAGTATAAGCTGAGTTTTTCATCACTTTTTAAGTGCTGTAATCTCCCCCCATGGCTTATACTCGAGTGAGGTGTTCAGAACATGGCGGGTCACAGAGGTAGCAACCGGCTGCTGCGGCTAACTCCTGTGCCGGCTGCTAAAGAGAAATGAATATTCACTGCACTGGCAATGAATATTCATTTCTCTGTAATAGCGCACACAGTGTCAGACACAGCAGCCGGCTCTTGCAGCTGCCGGGCGGTCACGTGTGCTGCTACTTAAGAGAGGTGAATATTTATTTCTCTTAAGTAGCGGCACAAGTGACTGCTCGGTGGCTGACACTGTGCGCGCTACTTAATACTGCCCTCGACGCACATAGTTCCAGCTTGGGGAGCGGTGAGTATTCCGGCATCTGTGCTCAGCTTGTGAGGAGCGCATGGCGTCCCTGCCATGCCCTGCTTACAAGCATAAAGCAGCTGCTGGCCCGGAACAAGACGCTGCAAGGGAGCGCAGGAAGGTAAATGTAATGGTTTATTTTTTCATGTTTTTTGATGGGGGGCCAATCATACCAGGATAAGAATGGGGTCAAGCATACAAGGATAGGGATGGGGCCATGCATACAAAGATAGGGATGGAGCCATGCATACAAGGATAAGGATGGGGTCATGCATACACGGATAGGGATGGGGTCATGCATACATGGATAGGGATGGGGCCATGCATACAAGGATAGGGATGGCGCCATGCATACAAGGATAGGGATGGGGCCATGCATACAAGGATACGAATGGGGTCATGCATGTAAGGATAGAGATGGGGTCATGGATACAAGGATAGGGATGGAGCCATGCATACAAGGATAGGGATGAGGCCATGCATACAAGGATAGGGATGGAGCCATACATATAAGGATAGGGATGGAGGCAATCATACCAGGATAGGGATGGGGCAATGCATACAAAGATAGGGATGGAGCCATGCATACAAGAATAGGGATGAGAAGCCATTCAGACAAGAATAGGGATGGAGCCATGCATACAAGTATAGGGATGGGGCCATTCATACAAGGATAGGGATGGGGCCATGCATACAAGGATAGGGATGGTGCCATGCATACAAGGATAGGGATGGAGCCATGCATACAAGGATAGGGATGGAGACAATCATACCAGGATACGGACGGGGCCATGTATACAAGGATAGGGATGGAGCCATGCATACAAGGATAGGGATGAGGAGCCTTGCATACAAGGATAGGGATGGAGCCTTGTATACAAGGATAGGGATGAGGAGCCTTGCATACAAGGATAGGGATGAGGAGCCATGCAGACAAGGATAGGTATGAGGAGCCCGTGCATACCAGAATTGGGATGAGGAGGTAGTGCATACCAGGATGGGGATAAGGGGACAATGCAAACCAGACTTATACTCGAGTCAATAATGTTTCCCAGTTTTTTTAGGTAAAATTAGATGCTTCAGCTTATACTTGGATCGGCTTATACTCGAGTATATACTGTAACTCTTTTTTCTCATTGTAGTAAACAGACAATTCCCCCATCCACAGTGCAAAAGAATATCACTTGGTATACGAAGTTATTGGGTCACACCTTATCATGGTAGTAATCACTGAAAGAAAATGGGATATGCATAAGAGGTGTAAAGTTTTACTAACAACCAAACCATCATGTATTTAATTAATAGAACATTATTTTGTATTGGAATCGCCATAACATAAGTAATTGGTTCATGCTTACTTAATACTAGACATTAGGAGCATCCCGAATGGGGTCGCCTTGATGTGGTTGGATGGCTTTTATGTTTTTTTATCATAATTATGTTAACCAAGTACCTTATATTACTTTCATACACTATTGCTATTTATTTATTTACTGCAGGACATTTGCTGATTTTGTCTTTGTCTTGTTTAGTTGCCAGTGTGAACATGCGCCTACACGTTGCATGCACATCAACTTATATTCTAGTTCATTGATTTTGCTTGCTTACCATCTTGTTGACTATGAACATTCTGCGGACTCTGCATCCTTTCTTCAAGGTTAGAACTGAGGTCAGAATTTACAGCTGACATCCTGGTGGAGTCGCTCATGTCAAATTCATCACTTTCTATAGAACTTTCATCCTGCAGACAATCGAGAGATCACATGGTAAGATGGCAAATGGAAGAAAAATATTCGATCACCAATTTAGTTCTCCACAACCAAATTTACAGCTATACCAGCCAGCCCATTGGATAGGCAAAAGAAGATTGGGCCGGAAAAAATTCAATTTATTAGAAATCCATTAAAAGTCCAAACAGGCAGAGTAGCAACACATATCTGTTGACGCATTTCAACCGCAAGGTCTTAATCAGAACATGTAGATAAAAGAGGGTTGGGGGTATTTATGGAGGCACATCTCCATAAGGAGCACATTTTTGGTATTTTAGATGATACTATCACTTACCACAAACTGGTGCAAGATCTGATTCCAGCTTTTAAAGAGTAATTGAAAAAGCTCCAAATTGATGGTTTTGAGCTAGGTGTCCTAAGCAAAGATGAATCTGAATATTTACTTACAAAACATCCCATTATGGTCATATTTTAAGGCTTACCAAAAATACATAAAAAAATGTTCCCATCACCTCTTAGCCTGATCATTTTCAGTTCTGGGTCTCTTAAAGTGATACTCAGTGCCTGGGTGAACGATCATTTACAAGAACTGGTTCAAGGTATTCTGGGCTATCTCAAGGATAACTCTTTTGTGTTGGCTGCTTTTGATGACTTTCAATGGACGGCCAATGTGTCATTTTTTTCATTTGACGTTCTGAACCTATATTCTTGCATTCCACATGATCTTGCAGCTGTTGCACATTATGTAACTACATAAACAGTGACCATACTATGGGAATCTAACAAATTTGAATATCAGCAATTGAATTTTTGCTTTCACATAATGGTGGAAGGAAATTTACATTCTTTCCCACAATAATCCACATGTTGATTATGTGATCTGGTATGGACCTTTCATCGATGATTTATTTTCTCATTGTTTAGAATGACAATGAGGTTGCCATACCGGATTTCATGAAATATATTAATAACAACTGTAATTTAAGATTCATTAATTCTGTTACATCAAATATCTCTTTTTCTGCATTACCAATAAATAGGAGACACTAATACTAATATAGTCCATATCACAATGTATAGAAAACCATGTTCAGGAAATACATTACACTTGTAAATGTGTTGCTTAATTAATGCCTGATGTCATTGTTTGGGTACTGGTTCGTGGTTTAAAATTGGATGGCTGACATGCACCGCATGTTATGATTAAGATCTTGAGGTGGAAACTCCATAACATATATTTGTTGGCACTCATGCCCACACATTGTTTTTTTTCCTGACTGATTTGGAAAACTGCTGCATTTTTGCAAATACAAAGGCAGCAAATCCGAGTCTGTCAGTGTTCAACTGGGTCCAAGCATTCACTGACAAAAGTAAGAGTGCAACACATTTTTGATACAGTTTAGCTAAATTAAAAGTAATCATGTGATATTAATCTGTTAATATCAGCAAATCCATTAAAAATTGCAATGAATCAGAGAAATCTCATGAGGTTAAAGGGGTTGTCTGGTCTAAAATGAAAAGTCTGCAGTCACTCTGGGTGTGGCTGTCTAATGGGCGAGGCTATACCCACCAGACAGCTTCTGCCCATGAGTATGTGTAACTCGTAACTCATCCTCGCAGAACACAGTGCGTACGTTGGTGGGATTCATAAGTCACACAGAGTGACTGCACACTTTTCATTTTAGACTGGACATCTCCATTAGGCTACTTTCACACATCTGTTTTTAGCCGTCCGGCACAATCCGTCCAATATGTAAAAAGAATGGTGAAAAAACTGATGCAACGGATCCGATTTGTAGTCGGATCTGTCCTGAACTTTTGAACCTGAAAAATGCAGTCTGCGCTTGCCTGGAACGAGGAGAGAGAGAGAGATTGCCTGAAACGAGGAGAGAGAGAGACTGGGCATGCTCAGAGCTGATAAACAAAATGCGGTGGCCGGATCAGGCTAAAGACTGATCCGGTGGCCGGATTCTCCCATTGACTTGCATTGTACTGAAGAGCCGGTTGCACCGCATCCGCAGCTGTCTGTTTTTTTCGCCGGACACAAAAAACGTTACAACATGCGTTGTGTCCGGCCGCCGGAAAAGACATTTTAGACAGATCCGGCAAAAAACAGATGAAACGCAAGCACATGCGGCACGATCCAGCGCTAATGCAACTTAATCAGAAAAAAACTGATCCGGCGAATTAAAAAAACGGATTTGTTTTTTGCAAAACATGCCGGATCCCGCCAGACGGCAAAAACCGGATGTGTGAAAGAGGCGTTAACTAGATAGATGGATAGATAGATTACAGATGTCTAGGATCCATATCCATAGAGTACATTACCTCGTCTTGTTGGGAATTTAAGAGCTGTAGCTTCATGTGCTTCATATACGCCATTGTAATTGGCATATTATAGTCGATCATGCTGGTTACCAGTGTGGGTGGTTTGCCATTATCTGTAGAAACATAAATTGAAGAGTTGATAATCCATGCATTTATTTTCACTCATATTCACTTATTTTTTATGTTTCATTCAATTTATTATCAGACTGTTGATACAGACTGAATACAAATAGACAAAAAATGGACCAGCACATCTAAGCTAGTGTGATACAGACTGTCACACAATAATATCCATAGTTTCAATCAAGTCACTTTTGGAGTTGTATGACTTAGGGTGTGTTCACACGTGGCGTTTTTGCAATGTTTTTGCTGCCTATTTTACGCAGCATACTTTTAGTGTGTAAAATACACAGTGTCTAACAGTATCAGCATAATTAATGAGATGTCTGAAATCTCATGCACCTGCTACATGTTTTTACAGTGCGTATTTCGAGAACTTCTGCATTTCTGCCAGGACGCGGCACGTTATTTCTTTCAGAGTTTTCGCAGTGTTTTAAAATGAATAATGGAAAAACGCATCTGAAAAGGAGACAAAAATGCATGTCTTTTACACAGAGTTTTTGGTGCAGAATACAACCCAGCAAAATTGCAAACTGTGAACTTAGCCCTAATTGGGACTTGGTTACTATTTTACCCCATTTGCTTGGTTACTGTGTGACAATCGCACGTCAGTAGTATATGTGACTCTTCTATGAGTCAATGCTTTGTATTGATTGTAGTTGTCAGGTGATAGTGGTTACTGCAGACTGAACACTACAAAAATCTGTGCTTAGTCTCCATCGAGAAAAGCCAAACCCCATTATAGAGTCCTCCGTACTTTGGTTATTTGAAAGAGTCAATACTGTCAAATAAACTTTGCTCCTTCTCTCCTACTACCCCTCCATGTCTGCTCCAATATAAGTGCAGAATACAGATACGGTATATTATGTATCCTGACAGTGACGTCATTATAACAGTAACGTAGTAAGAGTTTGTCCATATTGGGTTCTTTTCTTTACCTTTGTGTTCACCTCCATCTGGATTTAAGTGCATTCTTTTCTGACACTCGGAGCAACTCATTAGGAATCTTGTCACTGCTTCTCTGGGAAGGAAGGCATATGTCTCCGAAATCTAAAAGAAATAAAATAGCCACCATGTAACATCAAGCACCACATTAAGCAAAAATGACAAAATCTGTTTCAATAGAAAAGAGTAACAAGATTGACTCAAGATTATGTATTTTATACAAGTGAAGCATTTTCCAGGAATAGTGTAAAATTCTAATACCAGTTAACACACACGCAACATGGCCAGGACATGGACACCACTCCTATTTCATGCTTTGACCACATTGGATTGGTGCCACAATCATTGCCCCATTGGGCCTAACCAATCATACAGCACACAATCTCCATAGTGATGATACAGAGTACCGCTATTCATAGACATTAGTTTGTGACATGTAAGGGCAGCCCAGCGGTGGTAAAAAAAACGTAAAATATCTATAATTTGTCCGAGGTCAGTCTCGGCGCCAGCTCTCAGAACTGGGCAGCCAGGTCCACAACCGATATTGAAACAACTCTTCATTAGAAGATTTGAGACTGAGTTTCCATGGTAAACCTCCATTGGGCTTTTTAGAGGACTGATGTAATGGATCATTCTCCACCATCTCCGCTCATCCCAGCCCTAACCCATCTCTTCAACCTATCGCTATCTTCTGGTACCTTTCCCTCTGCCTTCAAACATGCCACCATCACACTCATCCTCAAAAAAACAAACCTTGACCCAACTGCTAGGCCCAGCTATCGCCCAATATCATTGCTCCCGTTTGCTTCCAAACTCCTTGAGCAGCATGTCCACGCTCAACTTTCCTCCCACCTCTCATCTAACTTTCTCCTTGACAACCTCCAATCTGGCTTCCGCCCCCACCACTCCACTGAAACTGCCCTGACCAAAATTACTAATTACTTACTCACAGTCAAAGCTAAGACAGTTCTCCATCCTCCTCCTCCTTGACCTGTCCTCTGCCTTTGACACAGTCGACCGCTGCCTACTGCTACAGATTCTTTCTTCCCTTGGCATCAAAGACCTTGCCCTGTCCTGGATCGCCACTTACCTTTCCGACCGCACATTCAGCGTCTCCCACTCCCACACTACCTCCTCATCCCGCCCTCTCTCTGTTGGAGTCCCTCAAGGCTCTGTCCTGGGGCCCCTACTTTTTTCCATCTATACCCTTGGCCTAGGACAACTCATAAAGTCCCATGGCTTCCAGTACCACCTGTATGCGGACGACACTCAGATCTACCTCTCTGGCCCAGATGTCACCTCTCTGCTGTCCAGAATCCCGGAGTGTCTATCAGCCATATCCTCCTTCTTCACGTCTCGCTTCCTAAAACTCAATGTAGACAAAACCGAACTCATCATCTATCCTCCATCTCACGTATCTTCCCTACCCGATCTATCTATTATGGTAAATGGCATCACGATCTCTCCCACACCTGAAATCCGCTGTCTCGGAGTAACTCTCGACTCTGCCCTGTCCTTCAAACCACACATCCAAACTCTTGCCACCTCCTGTCGCCTCCAACTTAAAAACATTTCCAGAATCCGTCCCTTCCTCAGCCCTCAATCTACTAAAACTCTTGTGCATGCCCTCATCATCTCCTGCCTCGATTACTGCAACACCCTCCTCTGTGGCCTCCCCGTCAACTCTCTTGCACCATTCCAGTCTGTCCTCAACTCTGCTGCCCGACTAATCCACCTCTCCCCTCGCTACTCCCCTGCTTCTCCCCTCTGCAAATCCCTCCACTGGCTCCCAATTCCCCAACGAATCCAGTTCAAACTACTAACACTGACCTACAAAGCCGTCCACAACCTGTCTCCTCCCTATATCTCTGAACTAATCTCCCAATATCTTCCTTCACGTAATCTTCGATCCTCCCAAGACCTCCTACTATTCTCCACACTTATTCGTTCCTCACACAACCGCCTCCAAGATTTCTCCTGAATATCCCCCATTCTCTGGAATTCCACGCCTCAACATGTACGATTATCCACCACCCTTGGAACCTTCAGACGGAACCTGAAAACCTATCTCTTCAGGAAAGCCTACAGCCTGCAATAACCATTCCGCCTCGCCGCCACCACCTAAGCTGCCGCCTCGCCGCCACCACCCGAGCTGCTGCCTCGCCGCCACCACCACAAGAGCTGCCGCACCCCGACCTTCTGTTTTTTCCCCATTATCCCGTAGAATGTGAGTCCGCAAGGACAGGGTCCTCTCCCCTCTGTACCAGTCTGTCATTGTAAATTTGTTTACTGTAAACGATATCTATAACTTTGTATATAACCCCTTCTCATGTACAGCTCCATGGAATTAATTGCGCTGTATAAATAAATAATAATAAAAATAATCTAGTAACCTGTTCTTGGTTTGGAGGATGTAGCTACGTAGCTATGAAAGTTCTAGCTGTTAGGTTTTTTGGAGGTGGAATACCCTTTTAGGGCTGTTTTGCAGAATTTTAGCCCCATAGTTCCTGCTAAAGAAATTTTACAAAAATAAAAAGTTTCTTGAATGCATTTCAAACTGAAAATAATTGACCTTACTAATATACTGTATTTTATGACAGCTTCACTGATGGCCCAATTTTCTAATCATTCTCCAGCAGCTCCAATTTGTTTACTTATTTTTACTCACTTTACGTAGCACAATTAATTCCCCAGCACCGTACAGACATTATCAGTGCTGCCCCCATTGAGGCTCACATTCTAGATTCCCTATCATTATGTCTTTTGATTGTGGGAGGAAACCTAAAAACCCAGAGCAAACCCACAGAGAACATACAAACTCCTCGTACATGTTGTCCTAAGTGGGATTTAAATCCAGGACCCCAGTGCAGCAAAGCAATACTGAAAACCACTGAGCTGCCGTGCTGTCCAATTCTGGCTTGGTCCAAACATAGGAGAGTTTGACCAGCTTAGCGATGCCCTTAATATGGTTGACTGGGACAATGTCCTCAGAAATAAGAATACAGATAATAAATGGAAAATGTTTAAGATCCTACATCCTAAATAGACCGTCACAGTTCCTAGAGTGGACCCACTGGATCGCGGTACCGACCGAACCCGGGCGAGCTGACCAGGTGAAACCGACCCCTATACAGAGAGCGTTAGGGGCAGGCCCGGGGGGAGGGTATATCATAATAGCTAGTACCAGGGACCGGCTCGTAGGAGACGGATAGACCAAGATGGCGCAGATTGTGCATTGGGAAATGCACAGGGGACCAGAGCAGAGCGGAGCGCACACTGGGTAAAGTACAGGGGACCAGGGCAGAGCGAAGTGCGTACTGGGTAAAGTACAGAAGACCAGGGCAGAGCAGAGCGCGCACTGGGTAAAGTACAGGAGACCAGGGAAGAGCAGAGCGCGCACTGGGTAATGTGCAGGAAATCAGGGCATAGCAGAGCGCGCACAGGGTAAAGCATAGGAGATTCAAGGTTAGACAAAGCGTGCAACCTGAGGAGAGTGCTGGGACCTGAGACACATCAGTACAGAGCATGCACCAGAGTGAATCACCAGGCGCCGATGTGAGAGAGACAGCGCCAGATATACTGACGCCAGACACAGAGGAGGAGGGCACTTCCGGGTCAGGACACCTGGAAACAGAACAAAGAATCCAGCAAGCGTGTGGCCGCAGCCTAAGGAGGCACACGGCGCAGATCGCGGGCGACATGCATGCCCGGAGACACCCGGTGCGACCCCACATCACCAGCATGGGAGGCCCGAGGAGCAACGGCAGGACGGCCGGCCACAGTGGTAACAGTACACCCTCCCTTATGCCCCTCCTTCTTAAGACCGCCGAGGAACTTTCTGAGGATACGAGGAGCATGAATATTTTCTTGGGGCTCCCAAGACTTCTCCTCGGGACCAAAACCATTCCAATCAATTAAAAAGAAAGTTCTCCCTCTAACCTTCTTCATGGCAAGAATATCTCTTACCTCAAAAATATCACCAGTGTTAACGGATGGTGGGGTATGACTGGATGTGGAATTGAATCGGTTGAGCACCACAGGTTTAAGAAGCAATACATGGTAGGCGTTGGGGATAAGGAGTGTGGCAGGCAACCTTAACTTGTAGGTAACCTCACTGAGTTGCTTCAAAACTTCAAAGGGACCAATGTAACGGGGACCCAACTTGTAAGATGGAATCTTGAGTCTGCTATATTTGGATGCAAGCCACACTTTTTCACCCGGAATATATTTAGGAGAGTCCAAGCGCCTCTTGTCCGCATCTTTTTTCATCTTGTAGGAGGCTTTTTCAATTGAACCTTTGGTCCCCTTCCAGATCTTGGAAAATTCCATCGACATGGCGTCGGCCACTGGCACACCCGAGACAAGGGGCACCGGAAGAGGCATGTTGGGGTGTTGACCCGAAACGATGAAGAACGGCGACTTGGCAGCGGATTCACTGCAATGATTGTTATATGTGAACTCCGCCCAGGGAAGAAGACTGACCCAATCATCCTGATGGACATTACAGAAGTGCCGAAGATAAGAAGTCAAGACCTGGTTGACTCGTTCCACCTGGCCGTTAGTTTGGGGGTGATAGGCCGAGGAAAAATCTAGGGTCACCTTCACGAGTTTGCATAGAGCTCTCCAGAAGCAAGACATAAGTTGCACACCTCTATCGGATACTATGTGTAGAGAGAAGCCATGATACTTGAAGATATGGCTAATGAAGATTTTCGCCAATTCCGGAGCCAAAGGCAGGCCAGGTGACGGAACAAAATGTGCCATTTTAGAAAAACGGTCCACAACCACAAAAAGAATAATACAATCCGAAGAACACGGAAGATCGGTAATAAAATCCATGGCTATATGCCGCCAGGGAGCCGAGGGTACAAGAAGAGTTTGCAGAAGCCCGGAAAGAAGTTGCCTAGGAATCTTGTTCTTGGCACAGGACGAACAAGAAGCCGTAAAGTCTTCCAAATCTTGACGGAGAGAAGGCCACCAATAGCAAGAGATGAGGGCAATAGTCTTCCTGACACCCGCATGGCTGGCTAATTTAGAGGAGTGACCCCAGCAGAGAATCCTTATTCTGTCGGTCTCTGCCGGTGGAGGGTTAGAAAGTCTGAGTGGAGCTACGGTGATAATTCTGGTGGGATTGATAATAAGAGAGGGTTCTTCCTCAGTATCCTTCGACAGGAAGGATCTAGACAACGCGTCTGCTTTGGCATTCTTAATGCCAGGCCGAAAGCGGAATTCAAAGTTAAACCGAGCGAAAAACAAGGCTAACCGTTGATTAAGCTTTTGAGCGGTACGATAAATTCTTGTGGTCGGTGTAGATGAAAAACGGATGTACAGCTCCCTCCAGGAGATACCGCCATTCTTCCAATGCCAACTTAATAGCTAATAACTCCCTGTCCCCGGTGGAATAGTTGCGTTCGGAAGTAGAGAATCCTCTGGAGAAAAAATCACAGGGAACTAAACGACCAGAGGGAGACCTCTGAGTACAGCCCTGGATGAATGAAGCGTCCACCTCTAGAATGAAGGGCTTACTAGCCTCTGGTCGATGTAATACTGGAGCTTTTGCAGATGCCTGTTTTAAGGTTACAAAGGCACTTTCTGCTGCTGACGACCAGACCTTGGGATTGGCCCCCTTACGGATGAGGGATGAGATTGGCTGAGATAAGGAAGAGAAATGAGGGAAGAATTGTCTGCAGTAATTTGCAAAGCCAAGAAAACATTGTATGGCTTTTATTTCCTGAGGTCGTGGCCAGTTGAAGATGGCGGACAGCTTCTCCAGATCCATCATAAGACTAGAGTCGGAGATAATATATCTCAAAAAAGGCAAAGAGGTCTGTTCAAAGATGCACTTCTCGAATTTGGCATAAAGCTTATTCTCCCGTAGATGTAGCAATACCTGGTGAACATTCCTTCTTTGAGTAGGAAGATCCAGAGAAAAAAACAAGATGTCGTCCATGTAAACCACAACACAAGAAAATAAGAGATCCCAGAAGATGTCATTAACCAACTCCTGAAAAACTGCAGGAGTGTTGCAGAGGCCGAAGGGCATGACCAGGTACTCGTAATGGCCGTCCTGGGTATTAAATGTGGTCTTCCACTCGTCCCCGGTGTGAATCCGGACCAGATTGTAAGCCCTGCGAAGGTCAAGCTTAGTGAAGATCCGGGCTCCCCGCAGTCGACCAAAAAGCTCAGGCATGAGAGGCAGAGGGTACTTATTCTTGATGGTAATGTCATTTAGACCTCTGTAATCGATGCAGGGGTGAAGGGAGCCATCTTTTTTTTTACAAAAAAGAATCCTGCGCCAGCAGAAGTAGACTTCCAGGTAAAGCCTTTGGACAAATTTTCCTGGATATAATCTGACATAGCCCAGGTATCGGCCGGAGAGACAGGGTAGATTCTACCTCTGGGAGGAGTTGAACCAGGAATAAGGTTAATCGGGCAGTTGTAGGCACGATGTGGAGGAACAGTCTTTGCCTCCTTCTTGCAGAAGACATCGGTGAAGGACCAATAGGCGGCTGGTAATCCGACTGGAACGGAAGCAGGTCGAGAGCCTCCGACGAGGGCACTTCGGGGTCAGGACACCTGGACACAGAACAAAGAATCCAGCAAGCGCGCGTCCGCAGCCTAAGGAGGCACATGGCGCAGACCGTGGGCGACATGGGAGACACGCAAGCCCGGAGACACCCGGCACGACCCCACACCACCAGCACGGGAGGCCCGGGGAGCAATGGCAGGACGGCCGGCCGCGGTGGTAACATAGGCACTGTAAGCGCTTTATACCTTGTGGGAATAAAAGGACAAGAAATAGAAAAAACCCAATGTGGCTAAACAAAGAAGAGGGCAATTAACAGTAATAAGAAAGCACTTAAACTACTAAAGCAGGATGGCACCGTTGACGCTCTAAAAAACTATAGGGAGAAAAATACTTTATCTAAAAAACTAATTAAAGCTGCCAAAAAGGAAACAGAGAAGCACATTGCTAAGTAGAGTAAAACTAATCCCAAACTGTGCTTCAACTATATCAATAGCAATAGAATCACAAGTGAAAGTGTAGGCTCCTTAAAAAATTGTGAGGAGAGAATGGTTGTAGATGACGAGGAAAAAGCTAATATATTATACACTTTCTTCTCCACAGTATTCATGTTGGAAAATAAAATGCTAGGTGAAATGACGAGAGACAAAGAAAACCCTATATTAAGGGTCACCAATCTAACCCAAGAAGAGGTGCGAAACCGGATAAATAAGATTAAAATAGATAAATCTCCGGCTACGGATGGCATACACCTACGAGTACTAAGAGAACTAAGTAATGTAATAGACAAACCATTATTTCTTATATTTAGGGACTCTATAGTGACGGGGTCTGTTCCACAGGACTGGCGCATTGCAAATGTGGTACCAATATTCAAAAAGGGCTCTAAAAGTGAACCTGGAAAATTATAGGCCAGTAAGTCTAACCTCTATTGTTGGTAAAATATTTGAAGGGTTTCTGAGGGATGTTTTTTTGGATTGTCTCAATGAGAATAACTGTTTAACTCCATATCAGCATGGGTTATCGCTCCTGTCAAACCAATCTAATCAGTTTTTATGAAGAGGTAAGCTTCATAAAGACCAAGGTGAGTCATTGGACGTGGTATATCTTGATTTTTCCAAAGTGTTTGATACCGTGCCACCCAAGAGGTTGCTACACAAAATGAGAATGCTGGGTCTAGGGGAAAATGTGTGTAAATTGGTAAGTAACTGGCTTAGTGATAGAAAGAAGATGATGGTTATAAATGGTATATTCTCGAACTGGGTCGCAGTGACCAGTGGGGTACAGCAAGGGTCGGTGTTGAGACCTATTCTCTTCAACATATTTATTAACGATCTGGTAAAAGGTTTACACAGTAAAATATTGATATTTGCAGATTATACAAAACTATGTAAAGCAGTCAATACAAGAGAAGATAGTATTCTGCTACAGATGAATCTGGATAAGTTGGAAACTTGGGCCGAAAGGTGGCAGATGGGGTTTAACAATGATAAATGTAAGGTTATACACATGGGAAGAAAGAATCAATATCACGATTACACACTGAACGGGAAACCACTGGGTAAATCTGACATGGAGAAGGATTCGGGGTTCCTAGTTAATGATAAAATTATCTGGAGCAGACAGTGCAGGCAGCGGCTGCCAAGGCAAACAGGATCATGGGGTGCATTAAAAGAGGTCTGGATACACATGATGAGAGCATTATACTGCCTCTGTACAAATCTCTGGTTAAACCACACATGGAGTTTTGGGCACCGGTGCTCAGGAAGGATGTAATGGAACTAGAGCGAGTACAAAGGAGGGCAACAAAATTAGTAAAGGGATGAGGAACTACAAAACCCATCTAATAACCATGTATAAGTATATAAGGGGACAATACAAATATCTCTCCGAGGATCTGTTTATACGAAGGAAGGTGACAGTCACAAGGGGGCATTCTCTGCCTCTGGAGGAGAGAAGGTTTTTCCACCAACATAGAAGAGGATTCTTTACTGTTAGGGAAGTGAGAATCTGGAATTCCTTGCCTGTGGAGGTGGTGATGGCGAACTCAGTCAAGGGGTTCAAGAGAGGCCTGGATGTCTTCCTGGAGTGTAACAATATTATATCTTACAGTTATTAGGTTCTTTAGAAGGACGCAGATCTGGTGATTTATTCTGATGGAATATAGGCTGAACTGGATGGAAAAATGTCTTTTTTCGGCCTTGTTAACTATGTTACTATGTATGAGAGGGCTTTCTTCTGCCTATGTTGGCAATTGACCAGTGCTGTCAGGGTAGGAAGCTGGCTCTCTACCTCAGTTTATTAGCTGTCACAACCCCTTCTTTAAATCTGTTGAACTACCATCACATACCCATATCTGTCACAAGCCACCACTGAAGCAGAGAGGAGAAGGCTCTCCCTTGTATCTGAACAAAAGTAGAAGTGGAGAGGCTGGGACCCAGGGTCATAAGTGAAATGTCGCCATTGTGGAGCTTTCTTAACCCCTTCACCCCCAAGGGTGGTTTGCACGTTAATGACAGGGCCAATTTTTACAATTCTGACCACTGTCTGTCTTTTATGAGGTTATAACTCTGGGACGCTTCAACGGATCTTCGCGA
>VIAB01002015.1:79724-94359 GCA_009801035.1 Oophaga pumilio | reverse complement strand
ACGTACTATCCCGTCCATGGTCAGATTGTCCCAAGTTTCATGGACGGATGGCAGAAAGGGGTTAAATAAAGTTTTTTAGTAAGTTCAAGCAATGTAATCATTTGGTGATTTTATTGTTAAAGAGCTTAATTGACCTCACAAAGCTCTGAACTAAATCAGTTCAACAACTATGGGATGTACTGGGCCCCTATTTAGTATCTACAGTATAATGTATCATCCATCATCAGTGCTTGACCTCAGGCAAATGAACAGATTGTGGATTGTAAATCTAATGTTGAAAAGTGTATTGTAAACACCTCCGCCAAGGTAGCAGATTCAAAAGGCAGATAGGGCAATATATATACAGTTGTGCTCAAAAGATTACATACCCCGGCAGAATTTTTGCTTTCTTGGCTTTTTTTCAGAGAATATGAATGATAACACCAAAATATTTTTTCCACTCATGGTTAGTGATTGGGTGAAGCCATTTATTGTCAAACTACTGTGTTTTCTCTTTTTAAATCATAATAACAACCCAAATGACCCTGATCAAAAGTTTACATACCCTGGTGATTTTGGCCTGATAACATGTACAGAATTTGACACAAAAGGTTTTAATGGCTACTAAAGGTAACATCGTCACCTGTGACCTGTGACAAATGCCAGGAAAATTGTTCGGGATGCAAAGAAAAACCCTCAAATAACATCAGCTGAAATACTGGACTCTCTGAAAACCAGTGGTGTGGCTGTTTCAAGATGCAAAATAAGGAGGCACTTGAAGAAAAATGGGTCAGAATAAAGTCAAATGACCCTGATCAAAGGTTCACATACCCCATTTCTTAATACTGTGTATTGCCCCCTCTAACATCAATGACAGCTTGAAGTCTTGTGGTAGATGTGGATGAGGTTCTTTATTTTCTCATATGGTAAAGCTGCCCACTCTTCTTGGCAAAACGCCTCCAGTTCCTGTAAATTCCTGGGCTGTCTAGCATGAACTGCGCACTTGAGATCTCCCCAGAGGTGCTCAATGATATTGAGGTTGCGAGACTGTGATGGCCACTCCAGAACCTTCACTTTGTTCTGCTGTAGCCAATGACAGGTTGACTTGATGTTACCATTCATATTCTCTGAAAAAAGGCCAAGAAAGCAAAAATTCTGCCGTGGTATGTAAACTTTTGAGCACAGCTGTATATATACAGTCATGGCAGAAAGTGTTAGCGTCCTTGAAATTGTTCCAGAATATGAAGTATTTCTCAGAGAAACTTATTGCAATTACATTCTACTGGAACAACACATAAAAAATAAGAGACAAAAGGCAAATTGGGCATATTTTCACACAAAACCGCAAAAATTGCTGGAACAAAATTGTTGACACCTTTCCAGAATTGTGGGTAAACAACTTTGTTTCAAGCATGTGATGCTCGTTCAAATTCACCTGTGGCAAGTAACAGGTGTGGGCAATATGAACATCACACATGAAACTAGATGAAAAGGGAATAAGTTAACTCAATCTTGCATTGTGTATCTGTGTGTTTCCCCAACTAAGCATGGGCAACAGAAAGAGGAGATGAGAACTGTCTAAGGACATGAGACCCAAAATTGTTGAAAAATATCAACAATCTCAAAGATACAAGTACAGCACCAGAGGTTTTGATGTTCCTTTGTCCACAGTATGCTACATAATCAAGAAGTTTACAACCCATAGCACTGTATCTAATCTCCCTGGATGTGGACGGCAGAGAAAAAACAATGAAAAGTTGCAACGCAAGGTAGTGCAGATGGTGGATAAGCAGCCTGTGATGACACAGCATTTAATCTTAATTATCCAGACATCTATTATCAGTAAGCCATGATGCATAAACTATTATCTTTATGTTGGCTTTTTAATTTATATATTTGATCTTTGGTTGTTGAAGAAACACAGATTATTGATCGTATGAACCTTTAACGTTGACTTTTGAGTTGACGTTTGTTGTGACTTATTGTCTTCTATATTTGCAAGGCAGGAATGCAGGGTAATTGAACAATGGGTGCTTGCTAAATATGTTTATTGAACATTGTGTGGGTCCTGTAGCTTGTTGACCTGCAAAACAGAGAAGGACGAACTATGCAGATTGATTAAATACTCAAAAAATGTGAGCAAATCTCAACACATCTTCCCCTTGACCTCTGAATGATGGCTTGAAGGACAACAGTTGTGAACTTTATAAGGGGGATATGCCTCTGTAACAAGAGGATCAGAGACTCTTTACAAAAGCACAGCCAGGAACACTCTACAGGACAGCAGCCAGGACATCATGGCTCCATCACGAGGGACACAGATTTGACATTTTACAGGATGCAATCTTAGGGGACCACAGGCCCGGCTGAAAGAATGCATATCTGCTTCATTGACCATCACTGAACACATGGATACGTTTGAAGCCAGCATTTGGACCCACCGGTCACCTGAGCCCCATGGATATGTTTGGGAAAGCCATGATTGGTACCCACCGGTCAACTGGCTCCATGGAGATGTTTGGAGAGCCAGGATGTGACCCTCCGGTCACCTGGCTCATACATCAATGGCATGTCATCTTCCTAAGCTTGTCGTTATCTCCTCGCTGTTGGGGCCCACCAAAAGCAGGGAGCCACTGATGGGGGTAGTTGGCCATGTAAGCCACGGAGTTGGAGCTGCTCTAATCACATCGAGGCAACGGAAGGGTGAGACTCTGCAATTTTGCACCATTTTGGTTATTTTGCTGGGACTGTTGTATTTGGTATCGCCTGTTTTGCGGCTCAATAAAGTATTGCCACACTGTTTTTATCCTCACTGTGTGCTGTCTGAGTAGTATTATGCCCATGGTAAAAGGAGAGTGGGCTTTCAGGGGGATGAGCCCTGGTCCATGTGATTTCAGGCCAGCAGACTAGAGCACCCACTGACCCCCTGTGTCTACTCACAGCCACAATCAAGTTCCATAGAAATTCAAGTTGTCCTGCAGGTACATTAGTGTCAGCGTGAACTTTCCGTAGGCATTTGAATAAAATGTAACGCTATGGCAGAAGACCTAGGAGGACACCACTGCTGAAACAGAGACATAAAAAAGCTAGACTGCAGTTTGCCAAAATGTACAGTATATCTATCTATCTATCTATCTATCTATCTATCTATCTATCTATCTATCTATAGATAGATATACTGTATATATATATATAGATGGACTGTTTAACAATAACATGTTCTTGCACTTTACTATTCCTTTTAAGACGGTTGATTTTGACATGTTCAGCACTTTAGTCAAATACAAGATGTATAATTTGTAGCTGAGTGACCAGGGATCCAGAATTCAGAGCATCTAATACAAATTTCTGAATGAAATTTTTGAAACTATGAATCAGGTTGGTTCAAGGTGATTTGTTTCCCAAAACTGACCTGTAGTCTTCCCGAGTGATTTACAGTGATTTACTGCACAATGCTACTTTGCTGAATTCTTTAATTAAGACTGGTCATGGAGATGACATTGGCTGAGGTGAAAATAAAAACTTATGTTATGAATGCCGATAGACATTAAAAGCTTCATAATTCAAAATATTGACAAAGTATTTTCAAAATTTAAATAAACAGAAATATTAAAAGGGTTGTCAACAGTATCTTAATTTTGACAAATATGTTGTAAGTATTATAGATTCTTCTCCTGCTCTTGTAAGTGCACTGTTCGGGCACAGACACCGAATACGGACTTCATCACGAAGCTTGTGTTACTGTTCGGGTTCGGGTGCCCGAACACTGGGTGTTTGTCACGCTGTCATGTGTATGACAGCGCGGCAAACACTGCTTTCTGATCGGTGGTGAAATCATCCCGGCCAGTCAGAGAGCCGCAGTTCCCATGCTGTCAAAAGACAGCGGTGATCGGAGGTATAAAGTTTACCTCCGGTCACTGGTGTCAGCGGATGGGACTGCAGCTCCCAAAATCTGACACCTGCTGCCGCTAATAATGTAAATAAATAATGTGAATAAATAATTTTATAAAAACTGGCGTGGGTTACCCTGCATTTTTGATAACCGGCCAGGCAAAACTCACAGCTGGGGGCTGCAACCCTCAGCTGTCAACTTCAACAAGGCTGGTTATCAAGAATAAAGGGGTCCTCACGTTGTATTTTTTTAATTATTTAAATAAATAATTAAACAAAACGGCATAGGGTCCCTCCATTTTTGACAACCAGCCTTGCTAAAGCAGAGAGCTGTGGGCTGGTACTCTCAGGCTGGTAAGGGGTCATGGATATTGGACCCCCAGCCTAAAAATAGCAGCCCGCAGCTGTCCAGAAAAGGCACATCTATAAGATGCACCAATTCTGGTACTTTTCCCAGCTCTTCCCACTTTCCCTGTAGCGGTGGCAAGTGGAATTAATATTTGTGGGGTTGATGTCACCTTTGTATTGTCAGGTGACATCAAGCCCACGGATTAGTAATGGAGAGGCGTCTATAAGGCATCTATCCATTACTAATCATATAGTTATGTGGTAAATAAAGACACAGCCAGAATAATGTCTGGGAATTAATAGTTTTCAACCTGGGCGGAACGACGGACAGGTGAGGGATATTGTTTTTTATTTTTGTTTTATTACAGTGGCCTGTTCAAAAGTTATCAAAATTTAGGTAGTAAAAACAAACTTTTTCATTCCTGTCATGCCACTTTACATTAATTCCTGAAAAACCCCTGAAGGGTTAATGAATGCAATTTTTAAAATGGTATCACATTTTGGGATTTCTAATATGTAGGACCTCCAAAGTCACTTCAAAACTGAACAGGTTTGTAAAAAAATAAGCTTTGTAAATTTCCTTGAAAAAATGAAAAATGACTGCTACATTTTTAAACGTTCTAAAATGCCAACAAAATAAAACAACATTTTATAAATGGTGCTAATGTAAAGCAGACTTGAGCGAAATGTTATTTATTAATGTTTTGTGTGGTATGACTATCTGGATTAACGGGACAATCTTTCAAAGTTTTCTTTTTGTCAAATTTCTGATAGTTTTAGAAATAAACGCAAAGCATATCAACCTAAATTTAATATTATCATAAAGTATAATGTGTCACGAAAAAACAATCTCAAAATCACTGGGATGTGTTGAAGCGTTCTAGAGTTATTACTACATAAAAAGACACTGGTCAGATTTTTAAAAATTGACTCGTTCACTAAGGGGTTAAGTTTAAAGCCCAGAAAGAGTGTTAGTGAAAACATTTTGAGGTTATCAGAAGTTGTGATAGACAGTATATTATGCCCATCTTAAAAGGGGTTTTCAAGTTTTAAAAAACTTCTCGGTCATGGCTTCAGCTTCTTTTAAAAAACAATCTGTGCATTGCTCACCCTTCCCGAGTCCAGTGCTGAGTTTTCACTGTTGTTTGCTATTGTCTGCTGCACTGACATCACATTAACAGCACTGCAGCCAGTAACTGACCTCAGCGGCTCTGTCTGAGTTGATAGCATAACTTGCTCAGAGCAGCTGAGCTCTCTGATTGGCTGCAGCGCTGTTGACATGATGTCAACACTGCATACAATAACAGACAGTGGAGACTCGGAACTAAACAAAGGGAAAAATTGTAAATAACAAAAAGGATGACCTAATGCAGAGCGATTTGTCTACTCATAACTAAAGATGAGCGAATTTGTTTGGATTTTGGCCTCAAATCTGATTTTGACAATCGAGCCATATTCAAACACTATTCGTGCCGAATGTATGTTTTATGATCGGTTCCGAACATATTCGGTCATTTTTGCTCCCATTGACGCTGATGACGTTCGGATGTGTTCGACGAATATTGCAAAAACAATATTTGAGTCTGATCGTATTCGGAACCGAATCTGAAAAAATTCGCTCATCTCTACTCATAACCTTTCTTAAATTGCATTAAATGGATATTCCAGTAATAACAGGTCACCACCGTTGGGGCTGAACTGGTGAGATGGATTCATAAAATCACAGGTCAGGATGGACACAGGGACCAAAAGCAATGGCACAGTAGGTTGAGTTCACTTAATGACATGTAGCACAAAGAGGACCTGTACAATGACTATGTTGGAAGACAGGCAGACAAAGCGAAGCAAGGCACACTGGAAGTCACAGAGCCAGGCGAGTAAATGTAAGTAGTGGAAACCGCAGGAGTTTGAAAGATGATAGCAACATAATAGGAATAGTCTCTAAGAAGCAATTCATAATGATTATAACAACTGATTGATTAATCTCCAGGTTTCTGAAGTAGTAGAAGATGGTAGTAGGAAGCACAGGAATCTGCAAAGTTGATTGCTGTGTACAATGAACAGTCTCTAAGAAGTGGTTCAAAATGCTTACAGCAAACAATAGGTATATCAGCAGGTGGCAAATGATGGGCTATATTTATTCAATGGAGCAGTTGAAGCAGATTATAAAACCCACAAGAGTCTGAGAAAATTACATCAGCACAAAAAACTGTAAGGTGGCAAACTCCAAAACAATTGGAACTGAACAAATTACTGACTCAATACTCAATGTCTAAGTGAACCACACAAGACCTTGGGAAATTATGTTATTAAGGAACACCTTGCCACTTGGAAGAACCAGTGTGAAGCACCACAGAGAGTGGTAGCCATAGGAGAAGGCAGCAGAGCCCTTCTTAGAGTCCCTCCAAGAAGAGTTAAGTAACAGAAGAAGGAGCATAGCTTGGAATGAAATGTCTAAAACAAGACTGGAGAATTAATATCCTTTTTGGATACTCCGCATCTCTTCTCAGTACTGCATACCTTCAAGTCTATCAAGTAGATTAGTAGAAAGATTTTCCATGAATTTTTTTTACAGTACAGAATTTGGTTGATCTCTTACGCATTGTCTGGATCAGAGGGTAGGAGCAGGAACTGTGTTGACTTTAGGAGAGAATTTGTTGAGGACTTGCCTAGATCAGAAGCAGGAACTGAGTTGACTGTAGAAGAGAATTTGTTGAGCACCAGAGGACAGTAAGGAGATATGAAAGGCATTAGGAATTTTTAATGTGGGAGACAAATTAATTCACTGAACAATTTGGAATAGGCAGATCAACTTAGGAGTCATTTTATGCAACAAGACTTGTCTAATTGTATATTTCCTGAAAACATGATCTGTTTGTTGCTATTCAGGACTGCAACTGGGAAACACAGACCAAGATGGTAGTGAACCTTTGAGCCTCAAGATGATTGGTAACAAAGTCCAAAGATTTCTCAGCCCATGAATCTACAGGTATTGGAAAGGCTGAGGAGGGCCGAAGTGTGCATGAAGTGAGAGTTTGAGATGCACACTCTGAGGGCAAGATGCAACTAATTCTTTAAAAACTTGTTTCCATCGGGGTCAACAGTAAAAATTAGATAAAGTATTTAGCAATTTGTTTAAATCCTGGATGACTAAAGAGAAGAACAGGCCCAAGATAAGACTTTCCGATGTAGTGCTTTTCAGACAAGAGTTCATCCTTTAGGTAAAGAATTGAATGCAGGAGAGATGGTAGCAAGGATATGTTCAGGTTTGCATGTGAGGGAAAAACCTTCGGAGCATCAAAGCAACTGGATAGGGCGTCACCCCTGCATTTTTTTCTCAGCAGGAAAGTAAATGAGGATGAAGTCAAATCATGAAAAAATGAGCGACCATTGAACTTTGAGGGGATTCAGTCTATGGGCTGACTGAACATATTCCAGATTCTTGTGGTCAGCATTAATGGTCACAGGAATCTTAGCTCCTTCAAGTAGATGTCACCATTCTTCAAGAGCTAATTTTATGGCTAAGAGTTGGTGGTCACTAATGGAATAATTCTGTTCTGCTGGGGATTTCTTGGAGAATAATCAGCAGGGATGATTTCTTGTTAAAGAGGAATTTTGAGAGAGAACTGCATTCTACACCACCAGAAATGGCATCTGCTTCAATTAATAATGCTCTGTTGACATCAGGATGGTGTAGAACAAAAGCAGTGAAAAAAACATTATTTAAGTTCTTGGAAGGTTTGAAATAACAGAATTTAATCAGATTCAAGAGTCAGTGCCCTTCCAAGTTAGGACCATAAGAGGAGAAACCACTTAAGAGTAGTTTTTTAATGAACTGGAGGTAATAATTTGTGCATTCAAAGAATCTCTGGAGAGCTTTGAGACCAATGGATTGTGGCCATTCCAAAATAGCAGAGACTTTCTGTAGGTCCATATGCAAAACTTCATATGATGAGAGAGGTTGCAAAAGTTGGACTTGTTTAGCTTACAAAAAGGACATCTCAGAGGAGATCTCATTTATATGTATAAATACATGTGTGGTCAATAAAAAGGACTGGCACACTAACAGCTTTTAAAAAATGTCTGGAAGCTTTTCCCACAACAAATGGCATTGTGGATTATAAATAATCTAGCTCTAGAGAATGTATAACTGGCGAGAAAGGTTGAATTTGATGGACCTAATTCTTTTTTTAACCTGTATAACTAGGTAACTATGTTCATGCAGGTTTAATTTGGTGAAGATGGTAGCACAAATAATACAGCAAAAAGGCAGAGATGCTCACCTGACCAGGCCTCCTGATAGTGCATTTGTTTGAAGGCCTGGGCAGTTGAGCATCTCTGCCTTTTTGCTGTATTTTTTGAATTTTTGGAGGATTTTTAAGTCCTCTTTTTGTGCTATTGCTGTTTAGTGAAGATGGTAGCACCTATTATCCTGTCAAACAATTCAGAGATGATAGCAAACGTTCTTTAGCATGATTTTATTCAGACCCCGCAAATTTATGCATTGGCTCTGAAACCTGTCTTTCTTTTTTTATGAAGAAGCCTGCACTGGGAGCAGATGAACATTTTTGGATAGACCCCGTTCCACATTTTCTTTAATGTAGGTGGACATCACTACAGTCTCAGGGAGAGGTAGACTATACATTTTTCCTCTAGGTGCTTTAGAACCTAAAAGAAGGGGAATGGCATAGTCAAATAGCCGATGTGGAGGTAGTGTCTCAGTCTTCTACTTAGAAAAGACATATGCAAAGTCATTTTAAGAAGCAGGCAACTCGGAAACAATATAAACAGGGCATAATTTCAGAGGAGGTGGTTGAGGTACAGATTTGAGGCAATTACAAATGCAAAATCATCTCCCCTGGGAAATGTGGTCAGACAACCAAGGAATGCTTGTGTAAGGGGTGTACCAAGGTTAATTGCTGCTCCACCTCCCTTGCCCGTGTACGTGTTAATGTAGTGTAATGTATAAATGTATATATGTTGTAGGGAAAGTGCAGTACTTTAGCCCACTAGAGGTGGCACAATAGGATTCTTAGGAGGGGCCAACTGTGGATAAGCTGTAGGATTTCCTGAATTCTATTTAGTAGGGTCTGAGTGCCCAGACAGGGCAGTTGGCCACGCAACAAAAAGTGAGAAGCCCAGTCGTCCAGGGCCTGTATATCGAAGGTCTCAGCAGTAGCAGAATGCAGGGCAGCTCCAGGATGTGGCAGCCAACTACGTGGGCTGATGCCCTCTTGTCTGAGGTGAAACGGACAGGGTAACTCCTAAAGTTAGTTGGGCTGGCCAGAAGGAACGCTGCGGTACCGGACAGGCCGGTGCGACCCTGGGACATTCTGGAGGAATGGAAGGCACAGGGAAAGAACAGGATGTACTCTGTGATGATCCCTATGTTGTGACTGTGACTGAGCTGGATGTACTGAGAATGGAACCAAGTAAAACCGTTTGTTTTAAGTTGGAACAGGACTCTGTTTCTCTTTGTGTGAAGCCGCCCGAAGGAAATCCTCAGCAGATCCGAGGGGACCCTGATGGAATAGAAAGTGGGAAGAAAGGTACGCTACAAAGGGGACATTGTGTGTATGTGACGGGAGACCAGGGCATGATTGAGCAACTATTGTCAGCCACGACTTCGGCCCTGGCTCCCTTTACATTTGAAGCATGTAGACTTAGCAACGGAATTGCAAAAGAAAAGATGCACCCGAAAGTGTCAAAACTAAAAACAAAATGTCCTCAACTTGTAGTGCTCCAGTTTGAAGAGTCACTTTTTCAGTCCAGAATTGGATTCAACCACAAGGAATTGTGGAGCTATTTTCAGGTATTAGCTTCAGAGGTGACCGCTAAGAAACAAAAGGGATTTTCAGCTTTTTGGCCAAGGAAAAGTCAAAATTCTCTGCAGCTTTGTAACCAATGAAAGATTGTCCTGTGAACACAGAGTAACGGAATGAAGTAGACATAGGCATGACCAGTGACAACTGCTAGATTGGTGGGTGTCCAACTGCTGACACCTCAACAAATGCCAGAATGAGGGTTATATATCTTACATTCGAGTTCAATGGCTGTAGGACAGCCTCAGATAACTAGACTACAGCAATCAGCTTATGGAAACTGAAAGACACTGCAATGCACATGTGTTATAAAGTCCAGTCACACTGGAAATTTATGATCTCTGATCTTGAATTTGGTGGGAGTCCTCACCAACTAGTAAAAAGGTACACTTTTAAAAGTGTACATTGATAAACATGAAAGTTTCTGGGTGACAGATGGCCATTAATTGGCATTCATCAAAGCCATCCAGTATAAAAAAATGAAATAGTTAAACATAAAAATATTTTTTAACATGAAATTCTGTGGTTGACAGATGACTGACAGATAGCATTTATTGAAGCATATGCTAAACAAATACGCAGATGATGCTTAAAGGGGTTGTTTCTTGAAGACAACCCCTGCCCATTTGTTCTATTAGTGGGGGTCTCAAGTTCCAGACTATTGCTGTGGTCTAGTCCAGAAGGCCATGCCATTTTTGGACTTGAGCCGTCCATTTTTGGCCTTGAGCCATCATGACAAAGAGCATACTGACAGTGCACTCTGTTGTTTACTCGTTACTATTTATATGAGGCAATGAGAAAAAGAACTCTCATTGTGCACATCGCACAGTGCACATCGCGCAGGGACTAGACCAGCCCTTGAAATGAAGCTCACCGATGACGCTTCGCTTCAGGGAGGAGATAGAGGCTGTAGCAGTGACTGCAGCCTCTTCGACTGATAATACTTTGATTGAGTATCCCAGCATGCATTGGGATTCTCAATCGAAACGTCATCAAAAAGGAAGTAGGAAAAAAAAAGAATTAGTGTAGTTAGGGAAGAATAGGGAATTTTTCATTTAAGTATAATAGAAAAAAGTTTATATTATAACATTAAATAGAAAAGGAATTAGAATGAAAATTATGTTATACTTCGGACCACCCCTTTAAGATTTAGTTTAACTTAGCTAAAATGGGATATTTTTTGCCAAATGGCAATTTATTTAAAGCACTTATATACTGTCCAGTATATTAATCACTTTGTGGATAATAGGCAATATTTTATATTTTGTGGATCAAGGATCATCTGATATCCACAACGGCAGCATTTAGAAAGGAATTGAGATATGTATATATCTTTAAACGGTACCACAAAATAAGACAAGTGTTTAGCAAAAAGCTTTGATTGTATCTGTCACTCTTAACCTTGAATGAGAGCAAAATGAAACAAGCTGTCGTCAGAATGAAACACAAAGTGATTTTTCTGAACATTCCGGATGTCAGTACATTAGATTATGGTCGCATGCCAATCTTTTAGACCAGCATACCACAAAGCTTTCGTCTAATAAGCATTAGCGCAGCACTGTTTTACCTTGACCTGCTTAATTCTGTTCAACCAACGCATTTTAGAAACTTTTACATGTTTTCACATACTTTGCGAACTTAGAAACTGCAGTCATACGAATGTGCCCATGTGCTGCTCACTTTCTTTACACAGAGTTAGTTGCTAATCTGTGTAGTCACATATGAATCTTGTGGTGGATACCGCAACATAGGATACTCGGCACATACCTAGTCTGTATCTTTGGCTACTATTTGTGTTCTACTCTCACTAGCATCTAAAAATTAACCCTAGCACACTGATGAAGGTATATCACGACCGAAACATTTGTAACTAGTGGCTACTGTACGTATTAAATTTTGATTTTTGCACCAAAAATCCCTGAGTGTGCCCGGCATTTGATACTTAGCTATAAGGTTTGGGAACCTACTGTGTGGCATCTCCATGTTTGGCTGTGCTAACATTTATTCCTATAAAAGGAGAAAATGGACCCAAAAGTTTGCTGTGTAATTTCTCCTGAGTTCACCGATGCCCCATATGTGGTCAAAAACTACTTTTGAGGCACAGTGCAAAGCCTCTGTTCAGCGGTGTTCTTTTCAAAGTGCACAAAACTGCACAATCCTAAAAAGTTGGACACCGTCGGATCACAAGTCCTATGGCGTCCACAGTGCCTCCATCTGCCTCATTATAGGAAATCTTCCGCTGGAGGTTCTGTCTGAATCACGTATTTCAGAGATTTACACGGAAACCTCGGTGTAAGCACTCAACGCAGAGTGCAGGATACTTACTGAGGATACTTACTGCGATCTTTTGGAGGCAGAATAAAAAAAATCAGCATGTAAAGATTTGGTTTTATTTATTTTTTATGCCGTTCCTCGTGCGGTATAACTGATTTGGCGACTTTATTCTTCGGGTCGGTGCAAATACAGCGATACCAGATTTACAGTTGTGCTCAAAATTTCAATTTTGGTCTCATCATCACTCCAAATTACCTTGTTCCAGAAGTTTTGAGGCTTGTCTCTGTGCTGTTTTGGCGAGATACTTTGTGGCATTTGCGCAGTAATGGCTTTCTTCTGGCGACTCGACCATGCAGCCCATTTTTCTTCAAGTGCCTCCTTATTGTGCATCGTGAAACAGCCACACCGCTAGTTTTCAGAGAGTCCAGTATTTCAGCTGATGTTGTTTGTGGGTTTTTTCTTTGCATCCCGAACAATTTTCCTGGCATTTGTCACAGGTGAGGATGTTACCTTTAGTAGCCATTCAAACCAATTTGTGTCAACTTACGTGCATGTTATCAGGCCAAAGTCACCAGGGTATCTGAACTTTTGATCAGGGTCATTTGGATGTTTTGGGTTGTCATTATGATTTAAAAAGAGAAAACACAGTAGTTTGACAATAAATGGCTTCACCCAACCACTAACCATGAATGGAGAAAACGTTGGTATTGGTGTTATCAAGAAAGCAAAAATTCTGCCGCCCAGGTATGTAAACTTTTGAGCACAACTGTATATAGGGATTTTATGTTTGGCAGCTGTCAAAAATACACTTTTTATTGCGAAAACTAGTTTTTGCATCTCCACATTTTGAGAGCAAGAATTTTCCATATTTTGGCCCACAGAGTCATGTGAGGTCTTGTTTTTTGCGGGACGAGCTGATATTTTTATTGGTACCATTTTCGGGCACATGACATTTGTTGATCGCTTTCTATTCTGATTTTAGGGAGACAGAATGAACAAAAACCAGCAATTCACAAACTTATTTTCAGGGGGCGTTTACACCGTTCCGCGTGTAGCAAAACTGATAAGGCAGTTTTATTCTTCGGGTCAGTATGATTACAGCGATACCTCATTTATATGTTTTTTTATGTTTTGGCATTTTAACACAATAAAAACTATTTTATAGAAAAAATAATTATTTTTGCATCACATTATTCTGAGAGCTATAACTTTTTTATTTTTCTGCTGATGGAGCTGTATGTGGCCTGTTTTATGCGGGACAAGATGACGTTTTCAGCGGTATCATATTTATTTACATCCATCTTTTTAATTCTTTTATATTGCACTTTTTGTTCGGCGGTATAATGATAAAGCAATGTTTTTTGCCTCGTTTTTTTTTTACGGTGTGCACTGAAGGAGTTAACTAGTGGGACAGTTTTATAGAGGGGATCATTACGGACGCGGCAATACTAAATACGTATACTTTTATTGTTTTTTTTATTTACATAAATAAATGTATTTACTGGAAAAATATTTATTTTTTTCTTTCTTTATTTAGGGATTTTTAAAAAAATATGTTTACACTTTGTCATTTTCTTTTTACTTTTTTACATTGTCCCAGGATGGGACATCACTGTGTTACATCAGATCGCTGATCTGATATTCTGCACTGCAGAATATCAGATCAGCGATCTGACAGGCAGGGAAGGAGGCTTCTCAGGTCCTGCTCTCAGCAGGCTCTCGCAAGCCACTTTCCCTCCAGGATCTGGAAGGACCCCGCGGCCATCTTGGTGCCGGGGGTCTCCAAGGAGACCATCGAAACATCGCGATCGCATGGCGATGTCCCGGTGGAAGCATGCAGGAAGCCCCCTCCCTGTGCGATGCTTCTCTATGCCGCTGTCACTACTGACAGCAGCATCAGAGCGGTTAAATGCCTGTCCACGATCGGTGCTAGCACCGATCGTGGGCATTGCTGTGGGGTGTCAGCTGTCACATACAGCTGACACCTGCACGCGATCGCCGCAGTGCTCAGCGTGAGGCCGCGTCATCGTGCCGCCATAGATATATTGCTCCTTGCGGGAACGCACTTCCCACAGAGCAGTATATGTATGGCGCATGTCGGGAAAGGGTTAATATATTACAGTCATCATATTATACAGCACTATGTACTTACAATTGCTCATTTTGCCTTTATACCCAGGTAATTCTTCTCTTTTCCATTAGGTCTATAACATTATGTGATTACAAACAGACTAGCTGAATCCTTCTAATCGCTATGTAAAAACAGGACGTCTCTTTTCCCTGTAAGGCCGGCGTCACACTGGCGACAAAAACGGACGATT
>VIAB01002014.1:182571-198065 GCA_009801035.1 Oophaga pumilio | reverse complement strand
AATTCATGACCCTTTAATGACTTTTGGAAAAACATTACCTGATTGTAAAACAAACACTAGGCATCTGACTAAATCATACATTTTTTTTTCACTTAATAGAATCCCATTGACTACACACAAAATAATCTCCTCCTTTATTTCTGCAGTTACATGCTAGTTACAGCTGCAGTAATGTCAAAATAAACATATTTTATTAATGTCTAGCTACAAATAGTAGACTAAACTTGTGGATCTGATGACCTTTCCAATAGGGAACAGAAAACCTAAAATAATAGCAAACTTGGCTGTCCTGGCTAAACTTTGTGTTACATATGCTTTTTTTGAAATTTTGTTATTAGGATCTGAAAGCCAAAACCTTAAGTTTATTAAAACAATGAAAACATCTGCATATCAGTGTACCATGATATACCACAAGTCATATAATACAAGGGAACAAGGTCTACCTTTACCTCATTGCTTTATAAAATAAGAAAATAATAATAATAATAAGAGGGGTTGTCTGTTTTCAAATAACTCATAGGCTAAGTTTGATTAGCTGCAGCATTGTTGACATGACACCACCACAGCAGTTGATTTACAAAGAAAAATGCTGGACCTAGGATGAAATTTTATACATCATTGAGTCTATAGGCTTAATGTAATTGAAAGTAGGCAACTCACTTAATGGAATTGTGCATGGAAAACCAATATACATATCCAATGATATTGGAGTGGGTTCTTTTGATTGTGCTTGAACGTAATCTTTCCAATCAAGGAAAAACTTCCACAATAATTAAAAGAATTTTCACATTATTAGCTATCTTTCCCACAAATTTCCATAGATTTCCATGGAAATTAAGCCAAATAGCATATTCACCATTGAGATCTAGTACAGTTGAATTACAAAGCCTGTGGGGAATTGAACAGTGTGATATTAAATGATTTTCTTCATCTAAAATTACAGATGTTTTAAAATGCTAAATGCTTTGACAAAATAGTTATTTTTTAGCTCAATGCTTTCAGAATAAATTCCCATAGTGTAGTCAAAGAAAATGCTTATTTTATCATTTGAAAGTTTCATTTGATCAAGACATCGTATGAACAACATATGGACAACATAGAGGGTGTGTCCTCTATTGACTCAGCTAATCTCAGTGTCACATAGAATAATTTGTTTAAATGATAGCTGAAGAGAGTAATGCATGGGAAGTAGAGATGAGTGAATCTGTATGAAAATGAATTTTACAAACATAATTGTATTTTCTTAAACTCATATGTTTTGCAATTCCATGCAGTCACCACATAGCTAGATTGTAAAAGGCTGTGAAAGGAGTTAAAAAATACTAATTTGCTGCTTACCTGTCCTGATGCCTGAGCCCACAGTCCAGCCCAGTCTGTCTGTTTTCTTCTTTCCTTCTGCAAGAAGCTTTATTGGCCATCCTCACTCTGATCACAGGCTTCATGAGCTGAATAAGCCTCTGACTTCATGAAGTATGTTGACTTAGATCTAGTCAGCTACTTAGTAGAAATGAGCGACCCCCTAAATGTTTGGATTCAGCGAGTTCGGCAAACACTTAAAAAAAGGTTTGATTCGGGTACCAGTACAGTACCCGAGCCTGAGCCCATACCCTACTCACTTGAATGGGGGGCCAGAACATCCAGTGTTTGCCACGCTGTCATGTGCATGACAGCACATGAAACACTGCCTCTGATCAGCGGTAAAATCACTCTGTCGAACGACAGCGTGAACCTGCAGCTGTGATTAGAGGAAAAAGTTTATCTCCAGTCACTGGCGTCAGCTGATGGGACTACTACTTCCATCAGCTGACACCTGCTGCCGCTAATAACAGTGAGAGCGGGTGCGGCTGATGGGAGTATTCATCAGCCAGCGCCTGCGCTCTAAATAAATAGAAAAAAAAACAACTTGGGGTTCCACTGTATTTTTGATAACCAGCCAGGCAAAACTGCCAGCTGTCAGCAGTAGCAAGGCTGATTATCAAGAATAGAGTGGTCGCTATGCTGTTTTTTAAATTATTGTAATAAATAATTTTAAAAATGGTGTGGGGGTCCCCCCCATTTTTGACAACCATCCAAGCTAAAGCTGACAGCTGCAGACTGGTATGCTCAGGCTTGTAAGGGTACATGGATATTGACCCACCCCCAACAAAAAAAATAGCAGCCCGCAACCATCCAGAAAAGGAGTAGTAGTCCCATTAGCTGATGCCAGTGAACTGAGGTAAACTTTTTACCTCTGATCACAGCTGCGAGCTCATGCTCTCATTTGACAGCAGGGGAACCACGGCTCTCTGACTGGCAGTAATTATTTACCATACCAGTCACAGCTGCGGGGTCATGCTGACATCTGACAGCATATCGTCACAGTGCTCTGAATAATGGCAAAGGTAAGATCACAGCCACAGTGGAAACTCGATCATTTACCGAATTTTGCAGAAAATGCTCTGGAATCTGAACAAGAATTCAAACGTGCAACAAACATGCTGACTTTGAGATTGGCGAACAGTTTACACACAAGTTCGCTCATCTCTACTCCCTAGGCCTTGCACAACGTGACATCACAATGTGCATATGATGCCAGAGGTTTACTCCGAACCTGAAGCCCAGTGCAAAGTGAAGATTCTTGAAGATGACACAATGAGCTGGTTGGAGAAAAAAAAGAGGCTGGACATGGCAAAAAAAATGGATTGTGGGCTGCAGCAGTAGAAAAGATGAATGGTGAGGTCTATATTAAGGGGATTGTCCAGACCTCGGATAAAAATCTTTAGCCACACAATGTGACTGCAGACATTCAAATCATGACAGTGTTCAAATTACATACTCAAAAAAGAAGTAAAATGAGAAAAGCCAGATTATTCTTTTCCTGCTAAATTATAGCAATCTGCGGAATTCAGATTGCTAAAAGTGCAGATTTATTCATCTGTAATGCCCTGCGAGGGATTACAAAGCCAGATCAGAAGATCACTAGGCTGGATTTATAAATATAGAAATAAGTTTTATGTTATGCTTGGACAAGCAATTTAAAACTATGACTGTGTGTAGGAAAGCAACCCTTCTAAAAGCACACTATAAAATTAATTATCATGGTAAGCTAAGTGATAGGTAGAGTTTAATGTTTTCTGAAAGAATATAGTTTTCAATTTTCTTTTGGGAAAAAATACTCAGTGTAAACAGTAATCCACAGATTAGCTGTTGATAGAATTTTTTACTCTCTTTCTTTTCCATCATATTTTCTCTTTTACCGTATTTTACACATTTATTGTTGTATATTTTTGTTCTCCGTAGTCACTCTGTTTATTGAAGATAATGCCAAATACACCAATTTAAGAAAATTATTACTTTGCTTTCCCTCTGTCTTAGAAAAAACATTCTTTCATGCTGAGGCTCCTGAATGGGTGAAATAAAGCAATACGGATTTGAAATAAAGAAGAAGTGAAAAATAAATCTAAAGTTTAGATACATTATCTGTAGAGTTGGGCAAATGTATTAAAGTGGAATTGAATACTACTTGAATTATACAAAAATCAACTCATCAGAATATGGATTTATTTTTGTAACATGCACTGTATGAATTAGACAAAATGCCAGCTTGCTGACTGCTATCTTGCTGAAGTATGGAGAGCCAGCAAAAGGTTAAAAAACAACTACGGTAACATTCATCTCACTGCTCACCTCCTGACCATCTCTGCTATTTGCTCTCTCCATTCGGTCTGTCGCACCTGTTCTCATCGCTTCTTTGGACCAACTCTAGTCATCTTTTCACTAGGATGAGATTTACTGCTGCAACTAGGTCTTTGACATGACATCATGACATACTGCAATATTAGGATGCACAATCTGAGCAAGGACTTTTGACCATGACTAAGCTCTTGGCGTCCCGGTACATGTGCATGTGTATGGATGTCTAGTCTCAGCCATAATTTTTGGTCTTTCGTGAAGATGTCATGATATCAGCACACAGAGATGGTAAGGAGAGGTGCTGAGAATCGTCTAGGGACAGTGAGTGTTGAGGTGAGTTTTTTTTTAAGTTTACATTTATTATACTCTGGGGTCTGGTTAGAAGTAAGATAAACTAAGGTACATTCAATTCATGGAGAATACATTTTCTGCAAATTGAAATTCCTACAAAAATCGCCACTATTTGGCAAATTCAAATATCTTCAGATCCACTTATCTCTAATTATCTGCTTTAGATATTACAAAGTCTCATAATTCAAGATGATCTAACCTTTTCAAGGCTTGACTAATTTTTCCCAAAAATTTATAGGCCACATTGTCAAAATTGCTAAGTATTTAATTGCCTAGAAAAGATCTCTGTGCTCTTTCACAACGGAGTGTGGTGTAAAAATGATCCCAGCTTTGGGAGTATCAAGTGGCTAGTAAGCAGTACAAAAATTATCCCTATTTTGGTATCCACCAAGATATGCAAAAATCACTCCTTTTTAGGGAGCAGAAGCAACTGAATAAACAATGGCTTCTCAACTAATAATGAAAAAATATCCCTTTTTGATATCCACAACAGGTTTGCAATTCACAAAATGAATAAACAATTATAATAACTTTTTTCAAGCTTTCCTAATAGTATCCTTTATATAGGGAACAGGAACAGGTTAGCTGTTTTCAAAGCAAAAATGTAATGACTAGCCAATAAGTCGTGAAAAAATTATCCCTATTTTGGGAGCAGTTTCATGTTAGTGATCGCGGCAGATGGTACACTGTACAAGAACTGGAACTATGTGTGAGGTTGATGTTTAGTTACTGTGGCTGCATAATTTCCAGGGGAAACATCAACATAGTGTAGAATATGATGTGGTAGGCAAGGCGATGTCTGACACTGTCTTCAGCAGTAGAGTGTACATTACATGATGGACAGGGAGTAGATGTCTCTCTGAGCTTAAGCCATCAGCATTGCTGCCAGCAGAACAATGTAGAAGACAACAAACAGGTAGGAAGGCAGATGTTGCAACCAATCTAATCATTGACATTAGAAAGTTGACACTGAATAATGATTTATTTTTAAAATATAATGTTTTTTATGTTTGAGGAGCTTAACCTGATTTGGTTAGCCATGACAAAGCCACCAGGCATACTGTATACCTCTCTGGCAGTACATTGGATGCTGGACAACAAAGTATGCTTACAGAAAAGTGGACAAGTTCTCGCCACTGGTCCAGTGCAACCGTCTAGTGCAGAGACAAATAAATCATGTAAAATTTACTGTGTTCACTGCTGCTTCAGCTACTTTTTCTTATCTTAACCTATGTATAGGTGGGGGCTGGCTCAACACAGAGTCAGTAGGGGTGCATTCTGTAGAAGCTTTTCTGTGCATAGTATACAACCTATCTGCGTAAAATGCCAATTTGGACTTACTTTTAAAAGTCAGAAAAAAATCCACGATTTTGCTTTAATAGCAATGGCCCTAAAGAATGGCTTTAAAATAATAATCTTTTTGTTTAACACTTTTACCCCCAAGTCTGTTTGCACCTTCATGACAAGACCAAATTTTACAATTCTGACCAGTTTCGATTTATGTGGTAATAACTCTGGAAATCTTTAATGGATCTCACTGATCCTAGGTTGTTTTAGCAAGACATATTGTACTTCATTAGAGTGGAAGAGTAGGGAAAAACTATTGTTTGGGTGCACAGTAGGGTTCGGAAGGAAAAGAGAGCCATCTCACTTTTTGAATGCATAATTGGCTGGAATAATTAGTGGACAACATGCTGCATTTGTAGTGCCCTTGAGGTGCCTAAACAGTAGAAACAGCCAATAAGTGACACCATTTTGCAAACTAGACCCCTCAGGGAACTTATATAGATGTGTGGAGAGGAGCTTGAACCTGTTTATAAAGTTGAACTGTGAAAATAAAAAAAAATCCATTTTTTCCATAAGAATGTTATTTTAGCACCAAATCTTGCATTTTCACAAACAGGAGAAAATATACCCAGAAAATTGTTTTGTGATTTCTCCTGAGTTTGTTGATACCCCATATGTGGGGAAATATTACAGTTTGGGTGCATGACAGGCCTCATAAAGGTAGGAGTGATGCAGACCTTTATTGAATGGTCTGTGCTTGTCATGACACATTTGGAGAGCCCCTGATGTGCCTAAACAGTGGAAACCCCTCACAAGTGACCCCATTTTGGAAACTAGTCCCCTCAAGGAATGTATCTACATGTGTGGTGAATACCTTGAACCCCTGGATGCTTCACAGAAGTTTATAAAGTAGAGCTGTGAAAATAAAATAATCAAATTTTTCCCGCCACATTTTTTATTTTCACGAGGGTAACAGGACAACATGAACCCCAAAAATTGTTGTGTAATTTCTCCTGAATGGACTGATATCCCATATATGTTCAAAAACTATTTTTGAGGTACAGTGCAAAGGTCAGAAGGGATAAAGCGCCATATTGAAGTTCAGATTTTTGTGTACTGGCTTAAGAGCCATGTCATATTGGCAGAGCCCCTGAGGTGCCAAAACAGCAGAACTCCCAAAAGTGACCCTATTTTATAAACTACACTTCTGAATAAATTCACCTAGGGGTGCAGTGATCACATTGACATCACAGGTGTGTCACACAATTTTATGCCATTGGGCAGTGAAGAATAAATAATTATATTTTTACCACCAAAATTTACTTTTAGCCCCAGATTTTACATTTTCACAAGTGGAAATGGACAAAAGTGACCCCAAAATTTGTCCCACAATTTCTTTTGAATGTAGAAATACCCCATATGTAACTGCATAGTGCTTCTTAGCCATATGGCAAAATTCTGGAAGGATGGAGTGCTATTTGCCTCCTGATGCATAGATTTTCAAATAATAGTTTGCTGACTCCATATGCAGAGCCCCTAAGTGCTAGAAGAGCAGAATCCTCCTTGAAGTGATCCCATTTTGTAAATTATGCCCCAATGGGAATTTATCTTCAGGTATAGTAAGGATTTTGACTCTATGGGTGTTTTCCAGAAAAAAGCAGAAGTGGATTTTGCTGAGCGAAAATTATAAACTGTCATTGTAGTGACCAGTACATTGTAGTGACCAGTACTTTGTAGTGAACAGTATATTGTTTCTAGCTCATGCTTCTGGTGACAAGCACCCATAAATTAGGCAGGCTCTCATTGTTACACAAACGTCAAACATGTGGGTGCTAAACGTGGTTTAGGCACACTAGGGCTCAGAAGGGAGGGGGCATTTGGATTTGGGAGCACAGAATTCACTGGAGTTTCTTTTGGGGGGGTGAGGAGCCATTTTGCTTTTCCAGAGCCTTTGTTCTACCAGTAAGGTGTAAGCCCCCTATATTTCCATTGACAGATGACAGACCTGAGTGGGGACTTGCTTTTTTTGGGGATTGATTTGAAGCCTTTGTTAGGAACATTTTACATAACATTTGGGATCACATTTATTGAGCACTTTATGCTGAGTACTTATACAATGGTTTCCATCTAATTCTGCAGGTGACATGATTCAAATGAAACCCCTGAGGGATCCATTCACTATACTGAGCCAGCAAAGCTACTCTGAACTTTTTCTGTGTTCAGCGGTGTCCTTCTTTTCAGAGGTGCACAAAACTGTGGCCAATGACACTTTTCTGCACGCCTAAAAAGACAGACACCACCGGATCATAGGCCAGACTGCAACCACAGTGCCTCCATCTGCCCCATTATAGGGAATCTCCCACTAGGGTTTCTGCCTGAACCACGTATTTCAGAGATTTACACGGAAACCTCAATGTAATCGCTCAGTGTAGAGCACAGGATAAATATGTGCTGAGCCTTTCTACGGTCTTTGGGAGGCAGAAGGAACAAATCAACAGTAGGTGAAGAATCGCTTTTATTAATTTTTGCACCATTCCTCGTGTAGTATAAGTGATTAGGCGACTTTATTCTACAGGTCGGTGTGATTTATATCTTTTTTAATGTTTTGCTGCTGTCACACACTAAAATAAGTTTTTGCATCGCCACATTTTGAAAGCTATAACTTTTCCTTATTTCTGCCGACAGAGCCATGTGACAGCTTTTTTTTTGTGGGATGAGTTTATGATTTTATTGGTACCATTTTCGGGCACATGACATTTTTTGATTGTTTTTTTTCTAACTTTTGCGATGCAGAACGAACAAACACCAGCAATTCAGGAATTGTTTCTTGTTTTTTTATGCCATTCTGCGTGTGGTAAAATTGATAAGACAGCTTATTTCTTCAGGTCAGTATGATTACATCGATAGCACATTTATATATTTTTTGGGGGCATTTTGGTGCTTTTACGCAATAAAAACTATTTTATTTTAAAAAATATTAATTTTGCATCGCTTTATTCTGAGAGCTACAACTTTTTTGTTTTTCAGCTTATTGAGCTGTAAGGTGGCTTGTTTTTTGTGGAACAAGATGACATTTTGAGAGATACCAATTATTTTTACATTAGACTTTTTGATTGCATTTTGTCTCACTTTTTGTTCTATATGTGATGAAAAAACATAATTTTTGCCGCATTTTTTACGGTCAATAAAGGGGTTAACTGGTGGAACAGTTTTCATGTGGGGTCATTCCAGATGTGGTGATACCAAATATGTGTATTTTTTTGTTTATTTTTTGTCATTAAAATATGTATTTATTGGTACAATATATTTTGATTTTATGTTTATTATTTTGTGATTTTTATAAAAAAGATTTTAACAATATTTTGAAACTTTTTTTACTTTTTTACTAAGTCCCTCCATGGGACTTTCACTTTCTCTAGTCTGATCGCAGTTCTAATGCATTAGAACTGTCAGCCCTACCCATGACCAGCACTGCGCATGATCTAGCTAAATTACTAGTGCCTGGGGATTCGAATGTCATGACGACATCACATCACCATGCCAATGATCGAGTCCCCACTGTGACTCTGATCGGAGTGCAGAGGGGGCTCTCCATCTGCATGCCTGCTAAACGCTGTCATCACAGTACTTAGGGGGTTAAAATGCCAGTAGCGGTGAAGGCATCACTCTTGCAGAGTGCTGGGTGTCAGCTGTCAGACATGAGGCAGGGATCTCCATGACGTATCCGTACATCCAAGGTCGGTTAGTACCAGCTAATCTGGACTTTGAGATACATCAAAGGTCATAAAGGGGTTAATAGTAACAATATGCAAGTCATTACACAAGTATTTCAACATACAGCTTGATATGCTTGCTAGTATGACTGATGGCATTATTGGTTCACTTTCTGCACACAGCTGGTAGATCATCATGTCAGCTTCATTGTCATCATTTTAACTGTGTCAGACTTGTCTCTTGCCTATGCCTGGGATAACTCAATGCCTCCTTCCACATCTACCGGCTGCTGAAGCTTTTCCTTCCCTCTAACACATCATGCATGTAAAATGTACTTTTAGTGGCCATAACAGCCTCAGAATGGTAAAGACCACTTACAATTTTCTTTTCTCCCATTTCTTGTGCATCCTGGTGTCTTTTTACAAATTAAATATGAAGAGAAAGGTAATTTGATTGTTTGATTGTTGCATTAAATAGTCTATCCACAGCTAAATTGTGTTCATACAGATAAAGCATTGAATTCTTGCTGGTTGCGAAATTGCGAATCAGGCAGTGCTCTTGCTTATTTTTGCAAAGTCTGGAGAGTGTGCTTCACCAAGTTAATATGGTTAAAATCACCAGACGCATACCTGGCCATGGCCACTACCTTCCTCAAAAGCTATATTTATTTGAGAAACTTTAGTGATTAAATACAGGATGTGTGCCATGCATGGCGCTTTAGTTACTTTACCCAACTGTAGGACAGTATTTAACTCAAACATCCCATAAACATCCCAGAGCATATGATTGGGAAGGACAACAACTCATGAGCTGTAAACAACAAGAAAAAGGGGTACTACACCACCATGGAGTAAAATCCTTAAAATGAATTTTTATTTCAAGATATTAAAACAATACAGACAATACAGAACATACACTGCTGAGCACAGATGCAGGGACACAAGCTGATCAGATAAAGTGCATAATTCACAACAACAGAAAACCTCTCAGTAAAAGTTAGGTGGCCAGGGTTTTTAGAATTTGACAGTGAGGGAAATATCCCAAACAGCTCAATTAAATGTGGCCAATATACAAGTAAGGGAACTTAAAGTTAATCCTTCTAATCCAGGTCGAGCATGGGAGCAGAATGAATGACAAATAGAGTGAAAAGTGCAAAGTGCAATAGTGAAACTGAAAAATAAACCTGGATGACAGTCCAGTTAATGAGCGGTGGTTGAATTACCCTAACCACAAGGCAGACGTACGCCAGATATGAGAGAAGTACGTAGTGAGGTAAGAAAGTGATGTTGAGTGTCCCTGCCTGGCATATACATATACTGTCACGCAGTGCCTTGGGACTGTTGGCGCTAACCAGGTCCCTAGAACTAGGAGCGCACTAGGCTATCCCTGTCCCTGGATTAGTCCTGAAGGAGGAGACGCCAGGTTCATGTGTCTTGCTGTGCTCCTATGTCAACCCTCATCTGTCCCCTCCCCAACCCAGGGAGGTGTGCAGCCAAAGTTTATAGGATAACACTAACCAGACAAGTAAGGGAAGATGGACAGGGATAAATGAAAATAACATAGTAACATAGTTACCAAGGCCGAAAAAAGACATTTGTCCATCCAGTTCAGCCTATATTTTGTCAGAATAAATCCCCAGATCTACGTCCTTCTAAAGAACCTAATAACTGTTAGATACAAAATTGTTACGTTCCAGAAAGTCATCCAGGCCTCTCTTGAACCCCTTGACTGAGTTCGCCATCACCACCTCAGGCATGGAATTCCATATTCTCACTGCCCTAACAGTAAAGAATCCTCTTCTATGCTGGTGGAAAAACCTTCTCTCCTTCAGATGCAGAGAATGCCCCCTTGTGACCGCCACCTTCCTTGGTATAAAAAGGTTCTCGTAAAGATATTTGTATTGTCCCCTTATATACTTATACATGGTTATTAGATCGCCCCTCAGTCGTCTTTTTTCTAGACTAAATAATCCTTTTTTTTTCAATCATACAAAATACACTCACAAAAATACAGAGTGGAACACCGGTGAGTTAAAGGAAGGAGAAAACAAATTGGTGTGGATGAGGATGTGCACACTTACAAAACTTCACAATCTCCTGAAAAGATCTCCAAATGCCAACTTCAACCATGAACTACACCTCCAACTCCAAACCAGGCTGTAAGAGCTAACACTGGCAATTGCTAAGTGACCGTTTTGAGCATATATAGCAGAGGGAAGTTTCCAACATCTGAGACAATCCAGGTAGGAAATCTCCAGGAGCTTCAACTAAACAGACTACCCCTTGCACTGTCAGCATGGAAAAAACCCTTAACTGTTTAATAAGATGTTGAAGTACTTCTAACCCGTGCAGTAGTTTGTGAAACCAAATACCACGATTAGGGATGAGCGAACATGCTCCGATAAGGTGTTATCTTGAACAGATGGGAGCTTAGTTGGCACACAAGCTCACTGGGACCATACATCTGTTTTCTCAACCTACAATGAGAGATGGATGTCTGGCAGCGTAACAGTGAAGGAGGAGGAGTTTTCGGTTTATGGCAAACAGTGCATGAGGGATGATGATAACACTGACAAAGTACAGATGTAGCCAAGTTAAGCTTAACATAGATATCACAGCATTATTATCTCACGATACAAAAAAAAATGTAATTTTGCGGTTGTGGCTTCGATGTGCACTGGTGCAGGAGCATAACATTGAGCTCCCAATATTTCATCCAGAAACAACTTATTTAATAGTTTTAGAATGAATTTTATCAACTATTTGATCTCATAAAACCCTCAGGACAATGTCTCAATCAATTTTAAATATTTTACCAACTGTAAAAGGTTTTAATTCTGTGCTAGATACAAAGATAACTCCGAAGCCGTGAACACTGACAGTACTGACTCATGAGGAGCACAGCTTCAGGGACCGGTGAACTCCCTTCCTTATTCTACACAACAGCAACTGTCCATTGATCAGACACACAACTTAAACTCTGCTACATCATATCCTCAGTTTAGAGCACTACAAGGTTACTGTGAGGGATCTCACAGGGGAAGGGGGGTCAACTTTGCTCACCTCGGGGGAGGGGAGAGAAGAACTCAGCAGGGATTGGCTCTCTGGTGCCACCACTTGCCCCAGGTCAGTCAGGGACCTGCACCGAGTGCAAATAGTCTCCGGACAAGGCTTCCCTTATAGATGCGAGTTATTGAGGTGCTCTCAGTGAGGGGGATATATATCTCCAGTCCATGCTGGGGATGTATATATAAACCTCCTGGCCATTACTGTCAGAGTTCCTCACTAACCAGTACAGTATGCTGCCACCAGTTCCTCGTTCAAAATAAGCCCTGTCCGACAACAGGCTTATATCAGGTCAGAAACCAACCCGGGTAGCGTATAATATACAACGGAGTGTGCGGACGTGTGGATACGTGTATCAAGATAAAAAAGCAGCCCAAGATTAATTTTATATTTAATCGCCGAAAAGGCGCACTAGAAATATACAGGCATATATTTACAGAACAATATACAAGTATTGAGTCAGGAGTGTAGTACAAGAGTAGGGTATAGACACGTTGCAATTACCATGTTATGTAGCATGTGACCTCAGAAAGGCGCTGATGATTACAGGTCCAAATCTTAGTTACAGGCTTTTCCTGGCTACGTCAGGTAACCGATCCTCCTGCCAGTAGAAAAACTAAGCTCAAAATGAGCAGCTGTCTCTTATCTTCTAGGCTGTTCCCTCCCACACTCTGTTGCCACTCGTGGGCAGTGCGAGCTCTCTCCTCCCATCTTCAAGAATATGGTTTTCTGTGCAGAACCGTGGATGGCTCATAACTTTCCGCCTGAAGCTCTGAATGGGTCGGTGGCGCCGCCCCAGGGTTCTGCTGGATTTTATCTGCGCTTAGAGACTAAATATGCCTACACTATGTAATTCCTGGTAGCAATGCTTTATAACTCAATAACGCAGAGTGCTACAGGTGGCTGCCAGGCAGGGGCTTGTGGGGGGAAGAATGCCGATTCCGATTATGTGCTCAGCTAGGTTCAGAGATATTATATTCTGTTATTATAGTTCATTTTCCTGATTAAATACCTCAGAGCTTTGCTGTGATTTGTTGTGCCACGGTGTCTACATGTGATTCATTCAGACAAGAGTTCAGTTTGGTGTAGCTGCAGAAGAGTTCACACCCTTGTGTTAAGAGCTACAAAGGGTTTGATCTTGGCATTTTAATTAAAAGAAAACAATGATCCTGTGGAATCCCAAGGGTGGGGCACATTTCAGGAGGGGATAGACATTTACTTCGCCCCTCACAGTTACACTAGTCAAAACTTAATCCTGAGCAATGATGACTCATTATGGATTTGTTGCTAACAAGTCTTAGGCTATGCTCATGTGTTGTGTTTTTGCTGCAAAACTTAAAAGATTTCCGAAATCTCATGCACACAGTTTCTAAGTGTAGAAATCAATGACAAAATACAAAAATGCTGGAAAAACACAACCTTTCTTTGCTGTGCTTTTGGTTAATGAAACAAACCTTATTAAACATGTACTGTAAACAAACGACACAAGTAATCAGCATTAAAAAACGCAGCAAGCAGCAAAAACACACCAAAAAGCAGCATTAAGGCACCAAAACCTGCATTTTGTAAGTAGCTTCTTTACTGCCAATAGAACAGGTTTTTACTTCAGAACAAAAAGCAGCAAAAATGCAAAGTATGAACATCGACTTAGAGTCATTTTTTAAAGCCACTATAGCTACATTGATGACATCCCGAGGACAAGAGATGACACAGGAGATTGCCTCTATATCTGCAAAATTAAACAAAAAGTAAAACATGAAAGCCAATCCTGATAATGATCCCCTACAGAAGCTACTTGCTTCTAACGTGGCAGTTTCAATGCTTTTTATTAAAAGTTTAGTGATTTCACTGAGAACATCATTAAAACAGGTCATTTTGCCAAAAATTTGCATTTTGTCAAGTAAAGCTGCAACTGCATCAAACATAAATGAGATGAAAAGCCAAATAAGAGATTTATTACAAAAACCAAAATGCAATGCAAGATTCTCAAAGATCTACATAGTAAATATCGCTACGGCTGCAATTATAAAGTTTTTACGAAAAGCTCAGGCGAAATAACCCAAAAATTTGGGGTATTCCAGAAACGACCTGTGTTTAATGGTGACATTTGGGGGAGCTGCGACAATGTAGACTTAGTATGGGTAAATATACATGGGGATGGCAATAATGGAAAGCTGCTAATTCTACTTTGCTACAAGCCTCTTAATATAGTTTAACAGGTAGAGGATGAAATGCTGCAACAAATTAAAAAGGCAGCATATAATAATAGGGGGATTTTGTAATTATGGAGGATTTTAACTATCCAAACATTCAATGGGACATATAATCTTCTGGTTGTGCTAAAAGCAGTAAGTTCCTAACCACAGTTCAGGACAAATATGTCTGTCAGCTGGTAGATGAACCAACCAGGGAAGGTAATCTGCTGGATCTGGTCCTGCCAAATAGACCAGATACAATTTCAGATTTACATGTCAGGTAGCATTTGGGAAGCAGTGACCATAATATGGTAAGTTTCAATGTTAATTTCAATCAAACACTCAAAAGGGGAAATGCAAACACCTAGAACTTTAGGAAAGCTGATTTCAGCAAATTAAGGAAAGAACTTAATTGATTAAACTGGGATCATCTCAAGGTAACTGGGGATACCGAACATAAATGGTGCATGTTTAAGAAAATACTACCTAGAATCCTGTATAAAACTTATACCTTCTGGTAATAAACTGTCAAGGAATAAAATGAAACCATTATGGATAAATAAAACACTATAAAGTTTAATAAAACAAAAACAAAATCCAGAAGGCTAAGAAAACAGAAACAGCATATCAGGAATATAAAGATCTAAATAAGAAATGTAAAAAAGAAATCAAGCTAGCAAAGTTATCTACAGAGAAACAAATATCCATGACATTAAAATGAATCACAAAAAAATGTAAAAATACATCAATGCGAAAAGAAAAAACTGATGGTATTGGCCCCTTAAAATACAATAATAACAAGATAATTGTAAAGGATAAAGAAAAGGCTGCAATATTAACCCCTTTCACCCCATAATCCTTTTTTGGTTTTGCATTTCTTTTTTCGCTCCCATTCTTCCCAGAGCCATAACTTTTTTATTTTTCCATCAATATGGCAATGTGAGGGCTTGTTTTTAAGGGACGAGTTGTACTTTTGAATGACACCATTGGTTTTACCATGTCATGTACGCAAGAATGGCAAAAAAATTCCAAGTGGAGTGAAATAATAAAAAAACTGCAATTCCACAACTGTTTTTTGAATTTTTTTACCATGTTCATCAAATGCTAAAACTGACCTGCCTTTTTAATTTCCAGGAAATTACAAGTTTGTTCATACATATCAAACATGTATGGGCTGTGTTAGGGTTCGAGTTCCCACTGCTGCACAAGG
>VIAB01002014.1:164254-176350 GCA_009801035.1 Oophaga pumilio | reverse complement strand
GTAGTTGTTACTATAAAAGGGTTGCATGGCCTTGCGGCCATGCGGCCATGCGGTGGACCCCGGGCTGCGAACGCACCCACTATTTATATTCATTTGGTGCGTTCCGCAGACCCTAACAGGTTGATTTTTATTTAAATAGTGAAAAAAAAATCCACAATTTGTTAAAAAAATAAAACTTGTATAATTTTCCGAGACCATTAGCATCTCCATTTTTCGTGATCTGAAGCTGGGTGAGGGCTTATTTTTGAATGCTTCGAACACGTTTCCTACAGCGGTGTTCCAGGTGCATCAAACGTCTGTGGAGAAAATCCAATCTACCTGAAGATTTCATCCATTATAAGTTTATATAACAACACTGCCCTTCTCCTCTCCAAACAAACCTAATTCAATACCCTCATCACCTCACTATCCAATAACCCAAAACATCTCTTTGACACTTTTCATTCCCTACTCAACCCAAAAGTGCAGGCCCCAATCACGGATCTCATCACTGACGATCAGGCCAATTATTTCAAAGAAAAAATTTACCATATCTGACAGGAAATTATCTCCCAATCCCCTCATACCGTGCACTGTGCTCCCTCCCCACTGTGTCTAGCTCACTCTCTGATTTTGAACCAGTCACAGAAGAAGTAATCAGGCTCCTTGCATCTTCTCGCCCTACTACTTGTGCCAGTGACCCTGTTCCCTCACATCTCCAGTCCTTTTCCTCTGCTGTCACCACTCATCTAACAAAAATATTCAACCTCTCTCTCTTGCAGTACCTTTCCCTCCTCATTTTAGCATGCCATCATACATCCATTACTTAAAAGGCATTCCTCAACCAATTCTGTGCTGATAACTATAGACCTGTCTCTAATTTTCCCTTCATCTCTAAACTCCTGGAATGCCTGGTCCACTCCAGTCTTATTCGCTATCTCTCAAATAACTCTCTTCTCGATCCCCTGCAATCAGATTTCTGCTCTTTGCGCTCTACTGAAACTGCCCTCACTAAAGTCTCTAACAATCTACTAACTGCTAAATCTAATGGTCACTACTCCATGCTAATTCTCTTCGTTCTCTCTGCAGCATTTGACTCTGTGGATCATCAGCTCCTCCTCACTATGCTCTGCTCCATCGGCCTCAAGGTCACCATTTTCTTCTGGTTCTCCTCCTATCTCTCTGACGTCTCCTTCATTGTATCTTTTGCTGGCTCCTCCTCCTCTCAAGTTTTCTTTACTGTTGGGGTTCCCAAAGGATCAGTCCTTGGCCCTCTTCTTTTCTATTTGTATACTGTCCCTTTGGACAAATAATCAGTAGATTTGGTTTCCAGTACCATCTCTATGCTGATGACACCCAATTATACATTTCTTCTCCTGATATCATGCTTGCCTTTTTAGAAAACACCTGTGGCTGTCTTACCGCTATCTCTAACATCATGTTCTCCCTCTATCTGAAACTGAACCTGTCAAAAACTGAACTCCTTGTGTTTCCTCCCTCTGCTAACTTACCAATGCCCGACATTGCCATTTCCATGTGTGGTTCCACCATCACTCCTTAGCAACACGCCCACTGTCTTGGGGTCAGACTTGATTCCGAGCTTTCATTCACCCCCCACATCTGTTCACTGGCTCGTTCTTGTCATCTGCACCTCAAAAACATTTCTAGAATTCGACCAATTCTTACTGTCAACTCTGGAAAAACTAACTGTTTCTGTTATTCATTCTCGTCTGGACTATTGTAACTCTCTACTAATCGGCCTCCCTCTTACCAAACTCTCCCCTCTCCAATCTGTCTTGAATGCTGCAGCCAGGATCATATTCCTCACCAATCATTATACCAATGCCTCTACATTGTGCCAGTCATTACACTGGTTACCCATCCACTCCAGAATCCAGTACAAACTTAATACTCTCACCCACAAAGCACTCCATGGCTCAGCACCACCATACATCTCCTCCCTCATCTCAGCCTAACACCCAACCCGTGCCCTCCATTCTGCTAATGACCTGAGGTTAACATCCTGAATAATCAGAACCTCACACTCTCTTCTCCAAGACTTTTCACGTGCTGCGCCAATTCTTTGGAATGCACTACCTAGGTTAATATGATTAATCCCCAATCCCCACAGTTTTAAGCGTGCCTTAAAAACGCATTTGTTCAGACTGGCCTACCGCCTCAACGCATTAACCTAACTATCCCTGTGTTGCCCATTCAAAATTTTTACCATAATCAGGTTCCTCGCATCATGTCCTCACATGCGTTATGCATTTAATAGCCCTCTGTGTCTGTGCTGTTACATATTTGGACTGATAACCAAATCATGCAGCATTACATGAACACTCGATTCTTACACTATGGCTAGTCCCAACAATGAGAGCAATTGTTACCATCCACCTTTCATGTCTCCCCTTTTTCCTCATAGATTGTAAGCTTGTGAGCATGGCCCTCATTCCTCTTGATATCTGTTGTGATCCATGTGTTTATTGTTATGCTGTAATGTCTATTGTCTGTACAAGTCTCCTCTAAAATGTAAAGTGCTGCGGAATATGTTGGCGCTATAGAAATAAAATTATTATTATTATTATTACTGCATGCTGAGCTGAAGTTTTTAATGATACCATTTTGGTGTGGATACGATCTTTTGATCGCCCGTTATTGCATTTTAATGCAATGTTGTGGAGACTAAAAAAATGTAATTCTGGCGTTTTTACTTTTTTTTTGCTTTTCTGTTTACCGATCGGATTATCGTATTTTTCGGACCATAAGACGCACTTTTTTCCCAAAAATTTTTTGGGGAAAATGGGGGTGTGTCTTATGGTCGCAATATACCTACAAATCCGGTGGCAGCAGCGGTCCCGATGCAGCCTCCCTGTGCTCTGTGGTGCGATGGTGTCGGGGGTCTGTGCTGCGTGAGTGGGTCCGCCGAAATTTCATCATAGCCCGAAAGCCCCCCGCAGCTCAGTTGCTGCGACGCGGAGGCCTCCTGAAAGATGGCCACCAGGGGCCTCCGGAAAGATGGCCACTGAATACTCAAATTCAAATCTCGGCAACGAGATCTGTTCCTGAGATCTCATCTCCCGAGATCTCGGGACAAGATCTCATTGCGGAGATCTGAGTCTGAGCATGCGCCGCCTCCAGCGGCCATCTTTCCGAAGGCTCCTGACGGTCATGTTTCAGGAGGCATCCGCGTCGGGGTTGAACTTTTATATTTTTTAATTTTTATTTTTTAATTTTTTAATTATTTTTAAAACTTTTTTACTTTTTGCATGCTTCAATAGTCTCCATGGGAGACTAGAAGCTGCGATAACCCAATCGTCTATGCTACACACAGGCGATGATCAGATCGCCTGTATGTAGCAGAAATGCTCACTTGCTATGAGCACTGACAACCGGGCCGCGCTCATAGCAATCCGGGAATAACAACCATAGAGGTCTTCTTGCAGCCCTCTGGTTGTCATGCCAACCGATCGGTGATTTGCGATCATGTCACCCATGGGCGCGATCACATTAAATTGCCGCTGTCAGTGATTGACAGTGGTATTTAACAAGTTTACAGCAGCGGGTGGATCGCAATTCCACTCACGACTGTTGGGGCACATGTCAGCTGTTCAAAACAGCTGACATGTACTAGAAAGATGTGGGCTCAGCGCCGGAGCCTACATCAAAGGGAGGGACATGACATGCACCGCACTAATACGGCACATGTCGTGAAGGGGTTAAACAGGCATTTTTCATCCATGTTCATCAATGACCTACTTGTTCCAGTGATCTGATACTGCATCTGAACAAATTAAACATTGACAACCCCCCTGGCCCAGGTGGCACTCATTCACGGATACTGAGGGAATTGAGCTCAGTCATTTACAGACCGCTGTATCTCATATTCTTAGACTCTCTTGTAACAGGGGTGATGCCACATGATTGAAGGATGGCTATTTAAGAAAGGTAAGAAGGTAGATCCAGGTAACTACCGTCCTGTAAGACTGACATCAGTAGTATGCAAAGTTTTTGAGGGCATCATAAGAGATGATCTGCAGAGATATATTTTAGAGAATAATAATAATGATAACAATAATAAATGACAACCAGCACGGATTTATGAAGGATAGTTCATGTCTAACTAACATGTTGGGTTTCTATGAGGAGGTTAGTGCAAATGTATATGTTGGTAATACTGAAACTACAGAGGCAAGGACTGGGGAAAACTATATGCAGATACGTAAGGAATTGGCTAAATGACAGGAAAAAAGAGTAATCATAAATGGTACGTTCTCTACATGGGATATAGTCAGCAGTGGGGTACCGCAGGGATCTGTGCTAGGATCGATTCTTTTTAACCTCCTTATTAATGACCTAGTGGATGGGATTGAGAGTAAAGTCTCAGTCTTTGCTGACAACACCAAATTATGCAGCATATTAATATCTGACCTTGACGTTACAATATTGCAAAATGATCTGAGTAAGTTGTGATCCCAACCTATTATTTTTCACCTCTTTATAAATCGCTGATGAGGCCACATCTAGAATATGGGATCCACTTTTTGGCTTTTAAAAAGTTATTCAGAAGTTAAACTCAGTTCAAAGACAGGCAACTAGATTATTACAAGGGATGGAAGGCCTCTCATATGATGGGAGGATGAAAAAATTGGGCTTGCTTAGCTTAGAAAAAAGACATTTCAAAGTAGAATTCATTTACATGTATAAATACATGTGTGGTCAGTACAGAGGAGTGGCACATAACTTATTCCTTCCAAAGACCATATTAAGGACCAGGGGCATTCATTATGGGTGGAATAAAAGTGATTCCAGCAGCTAAATAGGAAAGGGTCCTTTACAGTTAGAGCAGTCAGAGTGTGGTATGCCCTACCACAAGAGGTAGTAATGGCAGACACTATGACAGCTTTTAAAAAAGGGCTGGATGATTTCCTTGATACATATAACATTGTGGATTATAGTTAAATTAGTGACAAATGTACAATTGGTTGAACTTGATGGACCTACTTCTTTTTTTAGCCTTTATTACTATGTAACTAAACTCCTCTGAGCTTTTTTGCTACATCTCTGATATGGTCACAATATGAGTTTCAGAATTGTTAAACCTAGACACATTCCTGATGATTCTCCAAGAAATGTCATCAAAAGTTTTTAATCTCGTATGACAATATACATCTATGTGAAGACAACATTGCATGCCAGAAGACTTCTGCAAAAGATTACTATTCCTCTGAAGAATGCTAAAATTGGCCACAGATGGGGATATCCTGCTATACATCTGGTATAGTATGGTGGCAAGACCTTTACTATATCAGCAGCTGAAGAAGGATTGAGGATGCTATAAGAGCTAAACTTCTTGATTGGACATCCCAAACTCTCTATTAGTCAGCAAACTTGTCACAAATCATTAAGGGATTTGTGGCAGTTCTGGGTGTGCTGAAATTTAAAGGGAATCTGTCATCCTATTTTTCGACTATAAGAAGCGGCCACCACCATCAATGGCTTATCTACAGCATTCTGTAATGCTGTAGATAAGCCCCCAAAGTAACCTGAAAGAGAAGAAAAACAAGTTAAATTATAATCACCCGGGGCAGTCCGAGTTCTGGTCCAGTCCGATGGGTGTCGCAGTCCGGTCCGGCATCTCTCATCTTCTAGCGAAGACGTCCTCTTTGCTTCCCGTCGCAGCTCCTGCGCACATGCACTGCTCTGCCCTGTTGAGGGCAGAGCAGAGTACTACAGAGCGCAGGCGCCGGGAAAGGTCAGAGAGGTCCGGTGCCTGCGCACTGCAGTACTTTACTCTGGGCAGAGCAGTGAGTGCACGTGCGCAGGAGTCATGACAGGAAGCAAAGAAGAGGACATCTTTGCTAGAAGATAGGAGGCGCCGGACCGCGACACCCATCGGACCGGACCGGACCTCAGACAGCCCCTGGGTGAGTATAATCTAACTCATTTTTCTTCTCTTTCAGGTTACATCGGGAGCTAATCTACAGCATTACAGAATGCTGCAGATAAGCCCCTGATGGCAGTGGCCACATCTTATAGTTGAATAATGGAGTGACAGATTACCTTTAAATGTTTTCCTGCTGTGCAGCTTATCAGCAGAGCCTGAGCAAAGTATTTTCCTTATTGTCTGTCCCCTGTTTGTCTCATCCCCTGCGTGTTACCATCTGCAGTGGTGAGACTAGTATCCTTGCCAGACAGTGCACTAGTCAGGGTCAATAGAGGTAACAGTGAGGGAGTAGGCACGTGATGGTGGAGGGAAGAAGGACCCGCATTGGGCATTAGGGGAGCTTAGGGACAGTCAAAGGTTGTTGTCAAGAGGTGCCCAATCCTTCACTCCCTAACTTTAGGGCCTTCCTTCCTTTTTCATCCAGTCATATTTATATGCTGTGTCATCTGCTTGACTAACCCATGTCCGAGCCAGAAAAAAATGTACTTTAACTTTCGTGCCACTCCTTTTCAAAGACCTTTCTGAGATCTATTTCTTATCTATTTCTTTATTTTGATTTATTATATGAGGAACTATATTTTTCATTTTCTTCTCTGAACTTCCCCCCCCTCATGATTTTATGGTCAGATTAGCTGCCTATTAACCTGAAAAGTCATTTTCCAGTTTAAGTTATTACATAAGCAATCACTGTTTGATATATTGTGTTAAAGCTATGTTAAAGTTAAAGGTTACAATTAATGTGAATTAGGAAATGCAATAGTTGTGTTTAAGAATATGCACATTTTCTTTTATTGCCTCTTAGTCTAGACTTATGTCAATTATCTCCACATTGCTAATATATTTTATTACCACTAACGTAATTAGGAAGCTATCTTAATTAGTGGTATTACTGGCTATTGAGGAACAATTGACTATACTTACTTCATTAAAGCTACTTGCTAATAGTTTAGATTTATGTATATATTTCCTTAGTATAAAATCAAAATCACTAGACAGAAAAGTTCATGACAGTTTTAGTTCCAGTAATATGTGTCATCATCTCTTACATACCTTTATCTTACTACTCTAAAATGGTAAAGATATTTAGTCAATGACAACCACAAATATCTCTAACAATGACACTCATAGCAGGTGATGTTGCTTTAAACACAGGTGAAGAGCTGTAGTTCCTAGTTTATGCAAGCCTGGAAGTCTGTGGATTATTTTCATCATGTAGAACCTTCAAATTGCCAAAGATTTGTCTGTCAGCAACTTCCAAAAGAAATCCCACACCCAATATGCCTTCATGTATGACTCTCCACTACCACAACCAGAGTTTTCAGATGCAGTTGAGCTACTTCCACCAACAGCACCTGCAGCATCAAGTGCTCCCAAGCCAACTGGAGAACAAAGATACTTTGCACTGGAGGATCTTTTAGCCACACATCACCTGGTGGCTTAAGGGATTAAAAGGCAGAACTGATACAGATGTCCTTGATAGATTTTAAATTCCATAAAAATATTAAATATTATGGTGGCGCAAGAGGTGACCTCAGCAGAACACTTACTCAAGCTGTAGGTGTCACTGTCAGAAGTAACATCATTCTGTTGTGACAATTGATGTGAAGTATATTTCATTACACCTGATTCCTCTAAAAAAAATAGGTTTGCCAAAAGCAAAGGATGCAAGTTGTGACTTGCTTTTGCTACTACTAATGATGGAACAGTTGATACCGGTAGTGTTAGTGATGCTGCTAGCAGCTTTCACATTTTTAGTCAAGGTATTTTTTTTCTCACATTAACATATCCATTAGCGGTGCCACTCTGTTAGGGTTTGCGGATCGCACCAAGTATAAATTATGAGAAGGTGCAATCGCAACCCGGGGTCCACCGTGCGGTGATGGAGGAACCGCAGCTAGTAAACAATGGTGGAGCGATGCTGCATGCAAGCACCGTAAACACACGGAGTAGAAGGTCACTCCATGTGGAAAGAGTGCAAAGTACCTGTCCAATTAAGCGAACAACATGAGTCTGAGCAAGGCGCTGAGACCGACATCTTTGCTGAGCAGCATCCGCTGAGGCTGAATAAGGGAACAAAGAAGAGACAAAGCTTGGGATCCACCCTGTGCAGCGGGAGAATCCTAGTGCCTAACACACTCTTTTGTTTATTATAGATTTTGGACAAAAGTAAAACATTTAAAAAAGTATTTAACCCCTTTACCCCCACGGGTGGTTTAAATGTTAATGACCAGGCCAATTTTTAGAATTTTGACCACTGTCCCTTTATAATGTAATAACTCTGGAATGCTTGCATGGATCCAGATGATTCTGACACTGTTTTCTCGTGACATATTGTACTTCATGATAATAGTAAAATTTCTTTGATATTAGTTGCAATTATTTGTGAAAAAAATGGAAATTTGGCAAAATGTTGAAAATTTTGCAATATTCCAAGTTCGAATTTTCATGCCCTTAAATTACACAGATATGTCACACAAAATACTTAATAAGTAACATTACCCACATGTCTACTTTACATCAGCACAATTTTGGAACCAACATTTTTTTGCTAGGAAGTTATAAGGGTTAAAAGTTAAACAGTGATTTCTCATTTTTTCACCATTTTTTTAGGGACCACATCACAGTTGAAGTCACTTTGAAGGGTCTGTACGATAGAAAATACCCAAAAGTGACACCATTCTAAAAGCTGCACCCCTCAAGGTGCTCAAAACCACATTCAAAAAGTTTATTAACCCTTCTGGTGCTTCACAGGAATTTTTGGAATCTTTAAAAAAATGAACATATAACTTTTTAGTGTGATTTCTTTTTAGAAATTTTACTAAGCAAATTAAAATCTTCTAGCAAAATTGATAATAAAGCAATGAATGCATGTATGTTCATAGGTTATAAATGCGACAATAATACACGGTATAGAATAGTGAGATGTACAATTACCAAACTGGACTAATAAACAATTATTGAAAAATGAAAAAATGTATTTTATTCTTTTCATGTTTCTCTCTTTTTTTCAAACTTTGTTATACTCCTTCCCTAATAAAAAAAAAAGCTGTAACCACAAATTATATTGTATGATCACCTTGCTTTATAATGGCATCACAAATCAAGAAACAGATGAAATGTTTCAACCCCTAGTATCTGGGCATAGACTTGCTTGACAAACATCGAGATGTATACAAAGGGTCATAACGTTGTTGTTTTTGTATTTGTGATGCCATAATAAAACAAGCTGATCATTATTGGATACTAAAGCTGCCTTTAACTTGGAATTTGATTGAGAAAAGGGATCATTCTACATTTGGCATTCGTTCATCTACATGGTATTGAAGCTTGGTGCCTTTTTCAAGACCACTATTGTTAGAATTAAGAAAACATCTCATTCACACAACATAAATATCATACCAGAAAGATCCCATCCAAACAACAGTTATAAAAAGAAATTGTATTTTTTGAAGGACAGATATTGTTTGACAGGAAGCTGCAAACTTACATTGTTTTATGCGTACGGAAGCTTCTCGTTTCACTTACTCAGATTTTCTAAAGTAGATAATTTTCTTCTCTTTTAATGCATAGCTCTACCTTAAATTGGAAAGTGATAAATAACTGTGTTCAACAAATAACTGACTGTTTTCCCTCGGGATATTGTAAGCATTATGTTTACTGTGTTATTACTGCACATAAGCTGTGCAGAAATGGCTTATTCTGAATGATTCCAGTGATCTAAAGACACGTAAGTTACTTTCTAAGTCATTTATTCTACCATATTATGTACAACTAAGAGGTAACTGGAACGACCTAAATTGCTAGCCACAGATGGATATAATAAATCAGGATAAATGACAAAACATTAGTATAATATAAACCTGGAACAAAGATATTGGCAAACCTGCTTAAATCCAAGTATACACCATTTGAATTCTCTTTCTTTTAGGCTACATTCAAATAACTATGCTTCCCTGTTCTTGTACAGACTGTGAATTTTAGGCAGGCCATTATTGTCCTGACCTGGACTTAACAGGCTTATCAGCATATACGATTTAAACCAGAAGTTTACATACACTATATAAAAAGACACATATGCATGTTTTTCTCAATATCTGACATAACATCAGAATAAACCATTCCATTTTAGGTCAATTAGGATTACCGTAATCTATATATAAAGCTGAGTGTATGTATGTGTGTGTATGTATCAAGCCACTCCCACTCCACAGAGCCCTGCCCATTCCACATAGCCACAGGGAAAGAGCCCACACCCGACAACTGTTGTGACACACAGCTTGGCCTCACATTCATTGCACACACTGCTCAGCTGCAGGGACCCTCTGATCCCATGTATATGGGGTTACTATACTTTCCCCAGTGATGTCATATAAGACCCTGGTCTGTGACATGAGCTAACACTTCAACTCTAGCACCAGCACAGCCATGGGTCTGACTCCTCCATCCACGCACGTGACTGTTCACATGGTTGTGACATCATCACAGGTCCTTTAGCTGCCCTGGATCTCGCATCTACCAAGAGTTCAGGCAGGGAAGAGAGGAAAAAAGCAGCAGCAGGCAACACGAGGCAGTGCCATCCTCTCTGGCAGCAGTGATGGCCCCTCTCCGGAGTTTCACTCTGTCTGCATTGCTCGCCACCACCAATGGGCTGATTGGGACATAAAAAACAGAAACTCTCTGGAACCGAGATTGGATCTGTGTACCAGCTGCTGGCCTGGCAGGAAGGAGGAAAAAAGAAACCCATCACATACAGACAGAGCCCCTACTGTCAGTCTGAGCTGGAGAAGAGCAGTGACATGAACATCAACATCATGTATGCCAGCAGGAAGAGGTGCAAACCTGTGCAGGAGGCGTAAATCACCCCCGTGCCCCACTACGGGTCCCCGCAGTCCTAACACCGGCGGTGAGAGGCACCCAAAGCCTCGGGATTACATGTTAGTCTGTGGCCCGGGCACTCAGTGGTTAATGGGAATGACCTCAGAGCAGCGGAGGGCCACTGCTGGCATGGAGGAGATGGGGCAGTGCTGGCATGGAGGGGACAGGGCAGTGCTGGCATGGAGGGGAAGGGGCAGTGCTGGCATGGAGGGGACAGGGCACCACTTTCTGCCCGGTGATACTGCCTGCCACATTGTCTATATCTCTCTTGGAGTTGCACCTGTGAGGCATGACATCAAGGGAAAGGGAGGAGCCTCATGGATTACACTGCTGTGCTCATAGCAGGAAGTTGCTGTGTGGTGCTGCAGAAGAAGTAGGCTGTGTATACGATACGCTTTATTGCAATTTAGAGCAATTTCTCTCGGGATCAAGTGTTTCCAATTGTATATGGAAGAGGAGTGTGAGGTGCGGCCAGAGGAGGTGACTATAAAGGAGAAAAGCTGTGCTGCAGAAAAATGCTGTGTATAAAGGAAGAACATGAGCTGCAGGCAGATTCTGTGTAAATAGAAGGAGCATGAAAAGCAGGAGGAATAAGGCCCCTTAACTGCCACCATTATTTGTTATAACTAACCACAGTTAGTTACTATGTCCGAGCAATCCTGGGCTCTTCAGCTAGTTATTAATATTTGCCAAATGCCAGAATGAGAGAGAGAATGTTTTAAGGCATTTTTATTACCATCTGCAAAGTCAAAAGTTTACATACTTTTTATTAGTATTTGGTACCATTGACCTTAACCCCTTTCTGACATTAAACGTACTATCCCGTCCATGGGACCTGGGCCCATATAACCATGGACGGGATAGTACGTCACATGGGATCGGACGTCCTCACAGGGTGATCACGGCCAATCGCGGCCGGTTGTCAGCTGATTCTCACAGCTGACACCCAGCACTAAGTGCCAGGAGTGGTAACGGACAGCTCCAGGCACTTTAACCCCCAGCACACTGCGATCAAACATGATTGCAGCATTCTGGTGGCATAGGGAAGCATCGGGCAGGGAGGGGGCTCCCTGCGTGTTTCCCTGAGACTCTCAGAACAACGTGATGTGATCGCGTTGTTCCAAGGGTCTCCTCCTTGCAGGACCCCAGATCCAAGATGGCCATGGGGTCCTACCAGGTCCTGCAGGGAGATGGCTTGTCAGTGCCTGCTGAGAGCAAATGCTGGTAAGCCTCCTGCACTGCCTGTCAGAGCGTTGATCTGACACAGTGCTCTGCAAAGTGTCAGATCAGCGATC